>KL197711.1:83513-305181 GCA_000697665.1 Jaapia argillacea MUCL 33604 | reverse complement strand
GAGGGAGAGGGATGGTGGAAGGGGATATAAAAACTCAGGAGGCATGAGATAAGAAAGTAAGGAAATGCAAAATGGAGAGATTGGGAGAGGGCTTGAGAATAAGGAGATCATTCCATCCTTTTATACACCCTTCCTTTCTTAATTTCTGATTTCACTATCACTCACCAGTAGCCCACATTTATATTTCTATCCCATTATCTTTCCTCCACAAGCAACTCACTCACCACTTCTACTTATCCTGGCCAGGTATGTAAATCTCAGCATTCCCCCTTTCATTAATCACTGCCACCATCATTCTTTTCCCTCCAGTCTCTCTGTCCAACTCACCTCCATCTGGTCATCCCTTCTTCTTGTTCAATTCCAACCATCCTCTTACACACCCTCTCTTCTCCCCTTCCCTCCTCTTCACCTCCTCCATATTAATTCTTGCCTTCTTCTTCCCATATTATATCTCATCAAAATATGACCTCATTCTTCCCTCCATTCATCCATTCCACCCTTCTCTTCTCCCTCTTGACCTCTTCTCCCTCTTCTTTTATCAATCTACCTACCCTTGAATCTCCCACTTCTTACACTCTGTCCCCACTTCTATTCCTCTTCTCCCTCCTTTCCCCCCTCCCACTTAACACCCCTCCAACACTTACTCAATCCCCCATCTTTCCTCCCACTTAATTCCCCATCTCTCCTCCCACCTCTCTCACCTTTCCCTCCCTCCTTCTCTCTCCCCCTCCCTTCCTTCCTCTTCCTCCCTTCCTCCTTCTCTCTCTCTCCCTCCCCCTCTATCCTTCCCCCTCCCTCCTGCTCCCCCATCCATTCCCCCTCCTTCCCCCAACCAACCAACCAACCCTCCCCCTTCCCAATACACCCCCCATCCACCCTATCCTCAACTCTATTCTCACCTCTACCTCTCAACCCTCTCCTTTCAGTGCTCACCCACCAGTCACTGACCCCTTAAATATATGTATTCACTTTCCCTTCTCTATCAACAATTAGAATTATTTTGTGAATTTTCGCGAATTTTTGCGATTTAAATCATGAGGTGGTGACCATAGTGTCCCGCTGTCGTCCACGACGTCGAGCGCGCTGATTGCGCACGGCGACGGCGCGTATTTGCTCTTATTTACGTGTGGCGCATTCTGCCTGCCCACCGATTGCCCGGATAGCATCCGAATCTTGACTATTTCTCGCTTCTCTGTCACGTTTGACACCTGTCATATCTAGCCGAATGAGACCAATCGAACCTAGACTCCTTTGTGACCTCACCCAAGGCCTTTGGGGACGTAACCGCCAAATATTGACGTGACGTTCCCGCTTCAGGCCGCGGAAGTCCCAGGCCCGGTTGGGGGTGTAGAGGACCAGGTATCGAGGAGGAAGGGGTATCAGGTGTCCTTCCCACGCGCTGAAACAGGCGACAAGTCCGTCCGTTATATTTGCTCCTTACCATCGTCCACTTCCACTGCTCCTCATTTTATCCTGAGGTCTTGCTCACGATACTTTCTGATATTCTCACTTTAAGGCTTGTGGCTCCTCTACTGCTCGCTATTCTTGATTGATCTCCTCGTCAGTCATCCTCGTGCCACCCATAGTGCTTGAGGCACCTCATTGATAGTTCGTATCCTTATTCTCCCAGCTCCCAGTATACACTAATACGTTTTAGTACTCAACGGCGGCCTATATTCTCAACTCTAAGCTTGCCAAGCAATCATGCAGCCCCTCCCGAACCGCATGGGTCTCGGTCTCCGACCGCCCATGCCTTCCTACGGTCAAGGGCCCTCGATGCAAGCTCTAGCACAACAGCAACAACAAGGCGCCCCGCATCCCCATTTCGTCTCACCACAGGCTTTGAAAAGCGTCACGCTGTTCATTGGGAGTATATCGGGGGGTATTACAGATGCGTGGATGAATCAACTTCTGAACGTATGTACTCTTCCCATTACATCGTCATCTCCCCCTCGTAGCTATTATCTTTACAAGAACTGACTGATTCTTCGACGCTTGTTTCAACTTTAGGCATGCGGTCCAGTGAAAATGTTCAAGCGCCTAATAACACCAGCAGGCAAACCCCAAGGTTTCGGATTTGCAGAGTTCGAAGACCCGGATAGCGCCCTACGTGCTATGAATTTGCTCAATGGAGTGGATTTACCCGCTTTGGAGGATGGATGTGTGAACAAGAAGTTACTGGTGAGTTGCACGTTTTTTCTATCCAACCGTCGAGGGAGGCGCAGACGGCTTGGATTGTGGGCCTTCTGTTACCTATGGTCGAGTAATGGATTCTATGATTTCTTTTGGTTCTGTTCGTTCTTTAGGTGAAAGCAGACGAAAAAACCAAAATCTTCTTAGACGCCTATGCAGCTCAACGTATCACCACCGATGTAAGTTCCCTTCTTCGACATCCATATCATACCTCCCAGTCTCTAACTCTTCTCTTCACCTCCTCTCCAGGAAGACACAGCAAAACTAAACGCGTGCCGCACATCAGTCCTAGCACTGGTAGCCTCCCTAACCTCCAACAATTCCTCAGCCAACGCTTCTTCCTCCGCAGCCGACCGCTACATAATTCCGCCCCATTTACACGACCTGCAAGAAGCCGACCTTCCAGAAACTCAACGAGGGTTAGTGATGAACGAGATTGCACAGTTTAGGGAGAGGGCAGCGAAGAGGGAGAGGGAGAAGATGAGGGATGTACAGGCTGCTAATGCTCAGATGGCTTTGATGAGTGGTGCGGGGGGACAGGGGCAGGGAGGACAAGGGAGTGGAGGTGGGATGTCTGTGCCTAGTGGACCGAAAGTGAGGGAGTGGGGGAAGCCGCAGCAAGGTCAAGGAATAGGGGGAGGACCGCAAGGGTATGGGAGGGCGCCGGGCTTCGTTAAAGCTGGTGATGGTATGGGCATAGAGGAAGGGAGGGTCGTTGGAGGGAGTGGGAAGACTGATGAGGAGATGGAGAATGAGAGGAAAGAGGGAAGGAGGAGGGATGAGGAGAATTCGTTCCATGATGTCAGCCCTCTCTTTTTCCCTTTCTTTCGTACAGCTTGCTCACCCTAGTTGCGTTTATTGTTTGTGGATAGCGTGAACGCCGTTATGAACCTCGAGAACGGACGCGGATACAGGCTATGGAACGGACGATAGCTAGGGAGAGAGCTGTTAGGGAAGCTGAAGAGAGGGATAGGATTGAGATGAGGGCTAGGTTGGAAGTTTGGGATGATGATGAGAGTGATGAGTTGTTTTACACTGATCGGTGAGTCTCTATTTGAGTATTCACTTGTTACCCATGTGTCTCATGCCGTCGTGTTGGGTACCACAGTTCGCGATGGCGCCACCTCCGTACCCGTCGTCTCCTCACTGAAGAAGCCTCTGACCTCGAATCCCGTCAATACGAAGAACGCGAAACCGAAAACTTACGTCGCGAATCAGAAGTCTTCCTCGCTCGCCAAATGGAAGAAATGCAAGCCCTCCAAGAAGAACAACGCAAAGCTGGGATGTTACTTGACGACGGCGCTCCTGTCAAACTTAACGTATCTGGTCTTGTGCCACAGGGTAAGGACAGCAAGGATGGTGTGAAGGAGAAGGTGGTTACGGTGTTTGGAGGAGAGGAAGAGGAGGATGAAGCGGTTAGGAAGAGAAAGGTCCCGCTTGTAAAGTTGGACTTTAGTGCGCAGGAGGGAGACAAGGCGAAAGAGAGGCTTGAGAGGATTAGGGAGGCTGTACCGAAAGACAAGGAGACTTTGTTCAAGGCAAAAGTTCGGTGGGATGGTCTATCTGATGTATGTGTATTTTCATCCTTTCATCCCTCGATCGATGATGGGAAGCTGATCTGGGGTGCTTGGCTGATCTTTAGATGGTTGTGGATCGGAAGTTTGAGCCACTAGTCAAGCGACAGATGACACAGTATTTGGGCGAGTTGGAAGATGACGATTTGGTGATGTTTTGTCTGGAGCACCTCAAGGATCATAAAGGTCCCCAAAAACTCGTCGAAGGGTTGGAACCGGTGCGTCTCCCCACATCTATTGCTTCCTTCCTGAATTGGGGTTCGGTGTGCATCCAGAGATCCTCAATTGCTAAACTATGCTTGTCCCGTTTTTGTTTTCGATCAGGTACTGGAAGAGGAAGCATCCGAATTGGTCGTCCAGATCTGGAGACAAGTCATCTTCGAAAGTATGGCGTACGGTGAAGGCTTACACACGGAGAGAATGTTGGTTGATGTCTAATCACCGGCATGACCATGACGACGACGAAGGGGGCAGGTGCGTTGTGTAGTAGCATGATATGTATGCCGAAGAACGTTATGACCACTGTTATTTGATACATAGTGATTTGACGTCGAGGGAGACGCAGTGCTTCTCTCATCCACCGTCCACTTCCCCATCCTCATCCTCCCTTATGACTGCAAGTTTTGTTGACTTGAACTCTCTTTGATGTGAGTTTACCACTTTGGTCTTGCTGGTAAAATGTAAAATGATATCGCTTGTATGAATCGATGCTTTTGCGATTTTGGGGTAAATTGGTAGGCGGCTTTGTGCGGATCCCGCTGAGTACTTTTACTCTCTTCTTGACGAGAATGCATTGATCAGGTGTGGGCGACCTCTGTCATTGCTATAGGCAGAACTGGACCCCTTGGGTTGTTGAGTGCCGAGCATTTTAGATGTCACTTGCGAGCAGACTGTGAGCGATGGTAGAAGTAAGTCATGTCATAGAAATTTGTTCAAAGGGACGGATCCAAATCGAAGGTTAAGCTCGCAGGTTCGTGCACAAATCATCTGACAGCCTCACAACATTGCGTTGCTCGTGATCAGTTCGAAGCAATCCGAAGCGTGAGTTCCATCGTTCTAATTCATGACATCGTGTGCTTCGTTGTGGTTCGTTCCATCTACGTATAGATACAAATACAATACATGTCGCCTGACTCCCTCATTTATCCGCAGTAGACGCCCACTGTGATAAGAGGTGGTCAGCAGCACGAACGGCAAGTGGGTGCAATCGACTCACTTGGACAACCGAGAGCGGTGCCATATACACTCCCGGACACCCCAGCGATCTGTAGGACGGCATTGACGATTCCACCCAAGCCCTCTCCGGCGATAAACCCAGCTGCGAGAGGGAACAGGTACTATTGGCCCAGAACATGAGCAGGTTTTCTTGTGGAGGGAATCAGAGCTCACCATCGCGTGACTGCCAGGCCACACTTTCTTCCAGACAGCGGCCAACACTGCACCGAAGAACATGGCCATAGGATAAGTGGTAGAATTCAAGATGAATGCAATTCCGATGGCGTTGAAATTGGGAACCCATTGGTGCTTCTCGACGGGGACGTAACGATACTTGATGACCGTAGTCAAGATGGCTGCGATTCCCAAACCCTGTACGATGTTGTTGATTAGGACCGCCAGCAACTTTCTCGGTAAAGAATGGACTTACAATGGCAGTATACCCACTGGAGGGTGGAATAGGCAGAGTGGGGGATGACACCGCTACAGCTACCGCCCGCCATGAAGCAACATCAGGAGCGGGGAAAGAGCAGATTCCAGTTTGCTCGAGACTGATGATACAAGGATAAGCTAAAATAGAAGCCTGAGTGCTGTCTCGGAGCCGATCAATTGAAGGCCAAACGCACCAGTCGCGAACAAGACAAACATGCCCGCGCTCATGAAGACGGAAACAAGAGCGCCAACACACTGCGCGTATAACTGAACTCGCGGTGAGGCACCAAGAAGATGGGTCGTCTTCAAGTCACCTGTTGATCGAACCAAGTTAAAATCGCGAGATAGAACATGCAATCGAGAAATGATCCCCTACCAAGCATATCTGCGCATTGCTCGGATGCGGCGAGGGCAAGCATTCCAGAAAGTGAATTGCTTCGTTGGTTATTTTGAACCGACAAGTTACGGCCTTTCGATACACCGCCAAATACGAGCTGCGAAGCATTTCCGATACTTGTAACGGGGATAACCGACACACGACCACCACATTCTGCTCCGATGAGAGAAAAGAGGAATGCAAAGATGATAGCCAAGATGGTGACACCGGCGTTTTGTTGGAACTGGACAGACATCACGATGATGGAGACAACGGCAGCTGCGAGGACGCCGCCTGTCCACAACCAAGTAGGAACTTGCTCGTGGGGTGGCGCTGGGTCGTGGATCAGGTATTGCTCGTCTACCTTGACATCTTCCTCTGACTTTCGGAATCTTGCGATGGCAGGGGCCATAACGTGCGATACGGCTGTAATAATACTTTTGAAGTTGCAGCCTACTTCGGCAAAGGACGCGCAAAGCACTGGAATTGAAGAATTCGGCGTCGGACTCCAATATGGTTAGAATGTTTGTCAGATAACTTACACATGAGAGTACCGGGCCAAATGAGCCAGTATCTTGGAGAAGGGGAATGGACAGGATCGCTGAGTGTCATACCCATCATGTTGATATAACCGGGATACTCAGGGCTCATGGCCGTTCCAATGGCCGTTCCAGTTGCGACAATAGCAGGAGCGATGATTGCCCACGAGAGGAAAGCGCCGCCGAGGAAAGATCCAGCAGAGTTCAATCCGACTAGCAAACCGCATCCAATGAAGGCGGGAGTCCATCTTCAAGTGCAATTAGCATCGAAAAAATAAAGGATGTTCGAAAAAAACACTAACTCGAAGACCCAGTAATTATTCTCAGCCCGAATCGCCCACTTCCATCCGGCCTTGTAGAACCAATATCCCTACGTGATGAGAGATTTTAGTCGTGTTATTGGTTGGTGGAACACTGGAACCCACCCAATGCCAATCCCACATGATTCCTGGCTATATATTTTATAAAAATCAGAAACTGGCAAGTAATGTCAAGAGAAGTATTCCCGTACCGCGTACTCGCTCACCACTCTCCAGCAGATAGCGACGCAAAATGCAATGAGAAGGCACATAGTCTTCTTTCGAGCGTTGGCTTCAGCATTCCTCCCAACGTGTAGAGATCTGATAGTGTACGCCTAAGGAGATCACCACTGAGGAATTAATAAATTTCAATAAAAGAATCAATGGGCGCTTACAGCGGCAACCGAGCTCGGGAAAACGAGCTTCAATTTGAGGATATAAAACTTCCTCAGCGGAATTGTGAAGAACAACCCGAAGTAAGCGCAAGCGATGGTAAACGTGAATAGTCGTCCAATATCCTCCTGCGGACTGCCTCCCATCAGACCCAACTGATACATGGCCGGGAAACCAGATGCGAATAGAAGGCCTAACGACCCAGCTGCTGTGGCAGTCGACATGACACAACAATTCTCCTTCGGTCCAAAGTATCCTCCACCGAGCCTTTCGGGTAGGATCCTGGACAACGGCTTGATGATTGCAAACCCGAAGATCGAGCCGAAAAGTCCTGCTCCAAAGGTCCACCCTGTCTTGAGGCCGAGGTAGATGTTGGAAGCAGAGATGACGCCCCCCAAAATGCTTCCTACGAACACAGCTCTGAACGTGAACTGCTGAAGCTCTGGTTCCGCGTTGGGATCTTCGGGGAAAGGGTCGGATGTACCGAAAACTCGTTGCGAGTCGTCTTCTTCATGTGTATCGTCGACTGAATTGGTCGAGGTATCGACGTGGTGCCCTTTTTCGATGATATCGTCCTGTCTCTTCTCGTCGAACGAGTCCGCCGAATTACTGGCATGCGGGTCGGCCAGCTGCTCGTCAACCATCTCAACATGGCCACCATACGCGAAGTTGGACAGGGGAGGAAGAGAAGACGGGTGAGCGGTGGTAGTCATGGCGGCAGTCTTGCCCTACTGGGAGAAGATTGCAATCGTCGCAGGACGAAGAGAAGCGGATGGGAGACCTCAGATTATAAGGCAACAGAGGAGGCGTACTTCGTCCCTGATCGCGATCAGAATTAAAAGCCAGCAGAGATAAGGTCGAGGATAGGCAGAAGAAGGCGAGAAGGAGGTGCCAGTTATTCTTGAACATGGAGTACGTCTTTCTCCTTCCGTAGGCGTCTTATCTGGTGCCACAGAATGGCATGGCGAAGGAGTACGGCGCGCCATATCTGTGACGAAAGGTGGTGTTCCCCTGGATTAGATTTGAGTTTCTTGCAGAATGAAGATACGAGGATATCGTTGGAGACGTATGGGCGTCATGGTCGCATTATTTGCGCCAGAGGAAGATTTGTGACGGAGCTGAGCGTACGATGTGTCCAGTATCAGCTGCCTCCAGATTGCCACTGAAAGACGAAGAACCATTGGTACAAGATAACCGTTCTTTGGGAAGCAATATGGTGGGATGGAAATGATATCTCCACGTATCTTGTCGTAAGGTCGTAAGTGCCACTGATCGTGTGTGCCCGAAAACTTTCCGTCGACTATCAGCAGGTATATCGTTGACCATCCAGTGAAGGCTTCTCCACAAGAATAGCTGCGTTCTCGCAAGAACACTCTTGCCAGAAGTTTGGTACAGGACACCAGATGGTGATAACGACGAAGGAGGTTGGAAGCGGCCGACGGCAAGCCTTAGCTCGAAATGTGCGATGCAAGCTTTGCCTGCTTGAGGATGCAGTTGCAGTTATCTGACAAGTTGCCAGAGGAGCAATTGATGAGGCGATGGTACCAGCATGATGAGCTGACGGCGACGATGCCGACGGCGATGAACGGCCAGAGGGTAATTGGTCGGCAAATCAGTGGGCAGCAATATTGATGAACTAGTGGAGGTGTTCGCGAGGCCCATCGTAATGAGACTCCAAGGCACAGATAACCTGGGAGAAATGTCGTCTTCCGTGTAAAGTGGAGAGAAAAAACAATTGACGCCTGAGCGAGGCACAAAGTTCAACTATTAATATTGACGACTTGTCCTGGGAAGGATGTCGACGAACTCAACACAATCCGCACCGATGATCGCCAGGAATTCTCAAAGCAATAAAGATTGGGACTGGCGTGGAATACGTTCCTATGCTACTTCGCGTCATACTAAGCGAGTGGCAGATACAACAATGTATCCCCTTGGGAATACACACAGGACAACGACCATCTCACAACAAACCCAATCCATCAATGTTTCCAATCCCACTTAGGTTCAAACCCAAGCTCCCTCTTCGCCTTCTCGATACTCAACAATGTATCATGCGAGCCTTTCGTCGGTGTATAAGGCACACCGGGGAACTCTGCTGCCACTAATTTGTCGTTCGGGGTTCGCATCACTGTGTTCTGTAGGAGAAAAGTGAGGTTAGTAAAGAATTGGGAGAGGAAGAGTGAACTGTGTACATTGTTGGCGATGATGTATTGGTGGTGGCCTACAGCTTTGTATTCCAGAGATTTCCGGATCGATTGTGCGCCCTGCCGACAACCAACGTCAAAATCCAGTCCCGGAATCAGGAAAATGGGATACGCACGTCACGAGCGTCGATATAACCCCACAAACTACATAAAAGTAAATCAGAATTAACCTCTCAAATAATGGGAGTATGGAAGTGAGTGAAGATATGACGCACTTCCAACGGCGAGGCTTTGGATCGTTCTGCCACGTTTCAAACCTCTCATATTCATTGGCGAGGATGACGTTTGAGAACCGAAGGTTGATAATCTTGGTGGTAGGATCCCAACGACAATACTCTTGGGCCATTGTCTATTCCAGGTCAGAATCACCCTGCCCACACCTGAGCGAATGAAGGTGTACTGACCTCACCCAAAAGCTTACTCAGTGCATAGGCACTCTCAGGTCTCCTCGGAGAGTTCTCGTCCATGGGAATATAATCCGGGACCCAAGGATCGAGGGGTAGGCCGAGGAGGGTCTCGGAGGATGCTAAGACAATGTTTTTGATGCCGAGTTTACGAGCAGCTTCAAGGAGGTTGTATGTCCTGTTCCGGGCCATTTCAGGCTGGGTTTGAGAGGACCGAGAAACGGGATACGTACGCCATAGTGTTGAGACGGAATTGAGTTGAAGATCCCATCATACCCGCTGAAGGAAGGGCGGCGAGGTGGACAATCGCATCTACTCCTTTGTATCTCTATATTCAAGAAGAAACGCCATGAATATCTGCAAGAAAAAAGCATGAAGCTACGCACACAATCAACCTCGAGCAAATTCTCCATAACCTGGCCCATATCCTCCAACTCTGTACACACGAAAATGGCATCTTCATGTCCCGACCCAGGAGGTGGAGGGACTTTGTCAAAGTTCACGACATTCCAGCCATGTGCGAGCAAGTCTACGACAGTGGATCGACCCAGTTTACCTGAACCGCCCGTTACTACGGCCCGAGGACGCTTTGGCGCGGAGAGGACTTCAGCTGCGGGGAGGCCAAGGCCAATTTCGGGGGTGAAGGAGAGGATTTGGGACATCGTAGTTTGGTGCGTGAGGTTGTGTGGGGAAGGTGGAGAGGAGAGGTGGGATATAGGAAGGCGGTTGGAGACGGTTATTATTGATGGGGAGTTTGGTGCAATGACAGTGGCAACGGCAGCGGGGTGGTCGGATCGTTTGCCGTACGTCGTTTGGGTCGTAAGAGCGCCACTCCGTATCATTAGACAATTCTTCCATGGAATCGCCGAGGGCACTCAGGTGGACGTGCCAGTGGCGTGAAGATTAGTCCTGCAGAATACTGTGAAGGCTGTTACAGTGGTCATTACTGTAAGGATAAGAGAAATGAGAGAGCATGGAAGCTACTCACTATGCTAATGAGGAGCAAAGGGGAACGACCAGCAGGTCGTAACAATACTCAAAGAAACACCGCAGAACGACGCTGCGGCCTGAAGCCATTAGTTACCCGGAATAGCTGCCTGCATGCCCCTAGGCATCAAAATAGTCGAGTGTCGACCTTGAAAGTGAAGGGCCGGCGAAGAAATCCCACGTCGACAGAAACCAACATGATTTCATGAGAGAGACAAAGCTGAAAACATAATGAAGTGAACATTGAACAACGTGAGATCTGCACAACTAGTACTTCCTCACCAGGACCAAACCAGGACCTCGAGTCCGAGTCCCTGCCCGACTCGCCCTTCGTACTATCAGCGCGTTTCTCTCCCGTAAGTATTCGACCATTTGATGCCATGGATCCAGCAAGTCTTCTACTACACCCACACTCGCACCGAAAAATTCCTTTCGAACGATCCAGCATCACAGGTATGAATTGACGAGTGTCAACCGAGTTTTCGTGACTCCAAACTCTCGGAAATGGAACATATCCGTCTACGCAACCATTTGCTTGGGGGCCACATTTGAGCCAGCACGACTCTGGGTCGAGACTTCAATGGAAGTGGGATAGACTAGCAGGCATGTTCCAACTCGAAGATCCTCCTGCCATACTCATCGCCCAAGTTTGGTATGCTCTTAGAAAAGAGTCTTGGCCCGGAGACAAGCGAAGTATCAGCCGCTATGGTAATGCGGTGGGACCACCAAGGCCGGAATTGCTCCGATGGACAACGCCTCGTCATCCTCGTGTAGCTCTCTTCCGACGGTTCACGGGATGGTCTAAGCGCCCCAGATTGGCGCCCACCCTCGTTTTCCTCACGCACCAGCATCTCGGTCAGTGCCTCACGCCCAGGGTCCACCGGTTTGGAATTGTCACTTTCATTGCGAGGCGCTAGTAGCTTTGTCAACATCCGACCAGTCGGACTGAAACTGGAAATCTAACACTACTAACTACAACTTTTACAATATACAGACAAGCAGGTGAGTTTAGCGTACATCTACAAGTGTCGAATGTGATTAATTGTTCATACAAAGAGAGGGACTTCGTCGTGGTCATATCCATCACCGATCTCTGTCCAAGTTTAACATCAACACCGCCCTGGCAGTCATGACCCCGCCAAGTAAACCCGGGGAGGAAAGTCTGTGACGTCTTGGTCAAAGGTGGGCGTAACGGGAAAGCTCTTGTCCACTTGTCCAACTTTTCCTGACTTCGACTCTTCCAGGTCTCCATGGTACGTGCCCTCGCTACTGATGAGGGTAGACTGCGAAATCTCTGATGTATGCGACGCGTTTCGAGTATGTATCCGTGGAGGTGGATTGATGGTGTAACTCGCGAGTGGCACCATACTTCGGATTGCGGGGTATGGGTAGTAACTATATGACATGGGGGTGGTCGTCTGGTAAGATAATGGTGGTGTCCGTCGGGAGGTACGGTGTTTGTATACGAATCGGAGTGCAAGTAAGACGAAGACGAACATGACTATTGGAAAACAAAAACCACAAAAGGTGAGTTCGAAGTTCCGCGGATTCAAATCTTTCCAACGAGACTAGGACCTGAGACATGTCACAGCTGAAGGGGAGATACGACGACCTCACCTGCAAACACAGCCATTGACACTTTGGTGCTCGTCTGCATTTGTCCTGAGCTGGTGTCTGATACTATGGGAGACATTGTGTGGTGAACTGGGTGGTCGACTCGATGCTCGATGCACGCGTAACGGAGGGCGGTTAGTGCGACGCCACAGTTGAGTGGGGGTGGGGAGGTGCAAGACTCGAATCAATACATCCACCTCTTATGCGAGAACGATTAAGCTTCACTAATAATCCCGTGGTTATTGAAGTTGACCCAGTGGCTGCGCAGGCAGGACATCGTCGATACGCTCACAGACTCGGGCCCGTTACCTTCCGAATTACCTTCGCGGTCTTTTGGCCCCCTCCTTCCCGATGAAGGTCTCACGAGATCGTCCAGAGGTGGCTGTCAGTGGCTGTCTGTGCACCCTCTGAAGTTATTTGATTGACCTGTCAACATATTACTACAGAAAACACGTTGGGTAGATCTTTAAACGAGATTGACGCTCGGCGATAATCCCGCATGTAACTCTGCTGTCGTCACAAACCTGTTTCCGCTCCCGAGGCTGCGCTTTGGCTACTCACCCTCGGGGAATCGTGTGTCGGCATTGGTTGCCAATAATAGCCCATAGCAACCACAAGGCTTGATCTAAAGCCTTGTGTCGGAGGAGGACGGTAGAAAGCAGTGGAAAGCCCAAGGAAAGCCGAACAAATAGCAGAATTCCAACGTCCTTCGGCATCTATGCGACGAAAAGTGCTCAGCATCCTTAGGTTACCCGCCGAAGATGATCTTGTGGAGGACACTGAGAACAAAGTAAGATCTTGGCGTTCCAACCCGTCGATACTAAGCGTTGCCAAGATTGTACCAGGCCCGGCCGTAGTCGGAGAGAAAGCGGGTGGCGCAAGGATGCTAGGATTCAGATAGAGCGGAGATGGTACGAGGGAAGATAGTTCCAAGTCGTGCCGGCCAGGCCAAATGCCGAGTGCCTAGGATGGATCGCTACGAACCCATCTCCCTAGGGCTTGGGGAAACGTTGCCATCGAGTACCAAGACTTGGAGCTGCCATAGCCCGGGAATCCCGACGGGTTATAGATCGTTCGGCGCTTGTGACCTCCGCTATTAACGGCCACGAGCAGCCAAGCATCGGAGCTACATCGTAGCAGGATTTGCGAGGACGGATATTGGCAATCAACTGAGGTCGTACCGCCATCATGATATCCAGCTGTAAGTAGTGTCGACGTTGATAGTCACGAAGATATGGAATTCCATCGTCTGGTGGTGACATGTCGAATGAAATCTCTGGGATGATGGGTGTCGTTCTGAAGGGGGTCATCGATCACCTTGGGGAGCGATTCCCACCCCTGGCAGACGCTACTAAACTGCCACATGGAGGTAAGGCGCGGTGACACGACGAAAGCGTGCGCCTTCCCCACTGCGGGTACAGCGGAACATAGGAAAATTTGCCAGAGGAAATGGGACAAGAGAAGTCCTTCTTGGCAAAGCCGTCAAGATCGGTAACGTCACGATATCTGGGCGCGCAATCAAGAGGAAAATCTGACAAGCCAATGGTATTAGCTCTCAATAAGGAGGTTACAAAAACGCACGAACGTCCATGGAAGATACAGTCAAATGTCCATCCTACAATGTCTCTGTCACAATCCCACGTAGCGAGTCCAACCACAACCCTCCACAATCACGCGTCACAGATACTCAACAAGTCTGTCCTGTTCGCAACAGTCCCATTGATCCCACAAGCCCCAATGAAATCCCCATACAACTTAATCCTCTCCCCAATATAATCTCCAAACGCTGCAAGCCCACAAGACTCCCCCGGCCCATCCTGGCAGCCAGGAATCGGAATCGGGGCAGAATTCACCAAAACCCGAACGAACGATTCCTGAAGCCTCGATGTCCTATTCACACAATCCAACCTCTCAATCCCGACGTGTCCAAGAAAAGGTAATATCTGACTCGTCTTCCATTCGCGGGAGTAGTTGATCTCGGTGGAAGGCATTGTGGTGTTGACGTCGACGGTTGGGTAGTAGCCTGAGTTGTTGAAAAGGCCGAGGGCGGTTAGGATGAGTGGGGGTTCTTCACGGTGGGTGAAGGAGATGTAGAGGGATTGGTTGAAGGTGGAAGAGATTTGGTTTGCAGATTCAAGGATGTCAAGGGAACTTCGAACCCAGGGAAGACCGAGTTGTGGCGCGATTGGGTTTCCATATCTAAGGAAGGATCAGAAACAAGATGCACATGAGCAAAGCCGTCAGTGGCGAAGAGAATGAGAACTCACCCAATACTGTAGAAATACATCAGATCATTGGCATACTCAAACTCCAACCACTCCTGAGGTGAGAACAGGTTGCAGAAATCGCTGTGGTTGTTGATTACTGTATCATATCCACACAATTCCTGCATGGCGACGATGTCAGACGCGGTGAAGTTGAACCCAGGAACATCCAGGTGAAATCGATCTATTATCGGGGCTGTGTACTTTTTCTGCCAAGCGCCGGATTGGACGGAGCCTAGAGAGGAGTCGAAGTTTGGGCACGATTCCTGCGAATGGTGAGATTTAAGTTTGGTGTTGAGAGTGGATATGGATGTAAAAGGCGTAATGACGTACATGAGGGGTTAAAGAATCTGCACTGTCATTTTCGCCTTCGTAAACCTCGACGAGTTGAGCGCCATTCGACAAGCCTTCGATGAAAGCTCTGGTGGTGTCCATATCTCGGCTTGCTAAATCGTAACACCCTTAAGTACAGGCCCACAGAGGAAAATATGCTAAACTAACCTGAAGCAGACCAAACCCTGAAACTCCCATTATTAGTGGGCTGCAGCAAGTTCGGATACAGGTTCCGAATGACACCCCCGAACGCCTTTGCAGCTTGTCCTCCCGAAGGTGTCATCTTCTCAATCTGTTCCGTCGTGTTCGTGACGGGAGACGTGTAGTTCGCAAGGAATGTTAGATTTGAAGATTTCGAAAAAATGGATTTGTCGGTGACGTTTCCTAATTTCTGAAGGAAAGGTCCGAGGAAGGTCTTGTAATCAAACTACCAATCCGGTTGGTTAAACGAATGAAATGGACCAGAGTGAAGGAGAGTGACGCACGGCGTTGGCATAAATGTTCGAGTGCCGTACAAGGTAGGTAGCTTTAGAGACTACACATTGCGATGGAGGACTCGGGTTCAGCTGGACGCCAGGAGCGTCAAAGTAGGGCCCAATGCCTGTGAGGTGTTCCAAGACGTTGAAATGGTAACCGCCTGGCCCTTCGATGATTTGTCTCCTATCTGTTACCAGCGTTCAATCAGATGGCCAGACGGTGAAAAGGGTAGGACAAACGTACTGTGAGGTATAGGGAGGTTCGACCTTGCTTGATGGGTGATCTCTGATGAGTACGGCAGCGCCAGGGTATCTGCGACTAAGGTGCCGAGGAGGATCCAGATAGACAACATTGCAGACAAATTCAAAATTATTCGCCAAGACATCAGTGGGCAAGAAGGGGGAGGTTTGCAAAACCCTGCAGAATCTTGGGCGTCCCAAGCCAACCTTCGTGGCTTTTATTCGAACGCCTCTCCAAGAAATTTGCGGAAGATATCATACTCATTCCAGCGCATGTGTCGTGCCCGCGTAGCCCAGCCGTCATGTGTGCCATTCGTAATCATCAGTGGATGCGGTGTGGTTTGAGAAAGAATCCTCGGTGGGGTAGGTTGGGCGGTACCGTCGAGGCCGGGAGTCTTGGCGCTGTGCGTCATTTACCAATGGTTGGGCATTGGTTAAAAAGCCAAACACCGACGTAAAATTCGGGGTGCAATAGATACGACCTTCAAGTTCACCATGTTCACAAGGAGAATTGAACCAGATCCATAGTTAAGTTATTGGCGAACAGAACTGCTCGTAGCGGGCTACCGTGACTGTTTCGATGTGTCACAATATCACATCAGGTGACGTGACTGTGACCCGTCACGCATTCCGGCTTCTCCTTTACCACAGTCGACGAAAGCTGTCGTGCTTCGCTGTTTACGACTTTTCGCCACTGACAGTCCCCCAACTTTGAGTCCTCAAACTTTCCTGGCGAGGGATTTATACCTTTTCAGCGATACTTGACTCTGGAAACTGCCACAATGGCCATGTCCTCAGCGACAAAACGGACGTTATTAGATGGTGAGCAAGAGAATGAGCACCCTATGGACCTCATCTCATTGATTTACCTCTTTATTTTCAGTTGCCCTCTTTCTTGCCTCTCAAGTGCGTTAGTTATGCTTGCTCCGAAATATGGTACCCCCGGTTTATTCATGATATCGGACCGCAAGGCAGCCCTCTACTACACTTTGCACGTATGTGCACATCATCCGCTGTCATATTGGAATGAGCTCAATTATTTGGTATCCTCTAGTGGGCTATCGAGAGCTTCATGCCAGAGCGAGAAAAGAAGAAGCTATCGACCAAGAGTAAAGACATCCTTGAGCGACTAGGGCACAAAGATTTGGATTTGAACGAATACGAAAGTTGGTCACCCGATTCCCTCCTATCTTCACCTCTACCCACTCAACATACCCTTCAATAGAGGCAATCGCCTCCGAAGTAATCCACCCCGACGACATTCACATCAAATTCGCAGGTCTGTTCACCTCTTATCTCTGGTACTCGGGGGCTTTTAACCGTATATTCCCTGTCTTATCAGATGTCGGCGGCCTTGAACCCATTATCTCCTCCCTTCGCGAATCCGTCATCTATCCCCTCGTCTACCCAACGCTCTTCGCTGCCAACTCCTCCCTCCTCACAGCACCAAAAGGTGTACTATTATACGGTCCGCCAGGATGTGGCAAGACCATGCTAGCCAAAGCCTTAGCCAAAGAATCCGGAGCAACCTTTATCAACATCGCTGCCTCGGTCCTTACCAACAAATGGTATGGCGAGAGTAACAAGTTGGTCGCGGGATTGTTTGGATTAGCGAGGAAGACACAGCCGAGTATCGTCTTCATTGATGAGATCGATAGTTTTTTGAGGGAGAGGACAAAGGGTGATCATGAAGTTACTGGGATGATGAAGGCGGAGTTTATGACGTGAGTGGTTATCTCTACCTTACTCTTTCTGTTTCCTCAATACCCCTTCCCTCAGACTATGGGACGGTCTCCTGTCGGGATCCGACAGGATTATCATCCTCGGAGCCACAAATCGACCGAACGATATCGACTCTGCCATCCTCCGTCGTATGCCAAAACGGTTTGCAATTGGTTTGCCAGATCTCCCACAACGACAAAAGATCCTTACACTGGTAGGTTTGAGAAATGTGCATCCCCATCGACTGCTCACTTACAGTTATGAGCTCAGATGCTGAAAGACACACCCTTATCGCCCGACTTTGACATGCGCACAGTAGCTCTGCGCGCGGAAGGCCTGTCGGGCTCTGATCTCAAAGAGTTATGTCGAAATGCAGCTATGGTCGCAGTGCAGGAATATATGAGGAAGTCCGAACAAGACCCAGAGATGTTGGCTCAGATCCAAGTCGAGGTTCGCTCTGTTGTTCATCCCTCTATCCCATATTGTTGACTGATTGTGGAATGTGATAGGGATTCAAGATGCGTCCGTTGACGGTGAATGACTTCTTCCATGAAGAGGGGACGGATTCCATGGTCGTCCACGATACTACGTCAAGATTCGAGGAACTCGATGTGGACGTTTGAGTCCAGCCCTCACCACCTCGCCATGGCTCGCTCTATCCCCCTCTCCCCAACTCCATTGCAAGAATATTGATAACATCATAGAGATATGTAATGCCATACCTTACACTCTTGGAGTACGTCAAGAGAAATAAGATCGCGAAGCTCCTACTTATCATAGGAGGGGTCAAGTCAGTATCGCAGAAGTCAAGTCAATGCTTCTTGTTTGATCTTAACACCGTCGAGATCGACTAACAACCTATCGTCTGAGGATTCGACCTCCGTCCCATAAACACCACTCAGGTTCGTCAATAATCCGCTGGCCCATTGCCAATCCGGGTGGGTCGGTGAAAGGAGGTTCGTCTGAAATTGTTTGATTACTGTTGGGCGAATCTCGAGCCTTTCCATCTTTAACCTCTTTCCACCATTCTTCCTTCTCTCACTCTCCCTCATCACGCCCACTTTCAAAGACCATATCGCGCCTAAATCGTTTCTGTACTCTTCGCGAAGGGCGTAGTCGTCGATGAGATCGCCGCACCCATAGATGATCAATTTGCCATGGTGAACCTCGACACCTTGTAAGTGATGGCTGGAGTGCCCATGAACGACATCCACGCCGCATTCGTCGATGAGAAAACGTGCGAGATGCTGGATCTGTGAGGATGGGTGCCAAGAGTAGTTCGGACCCCAATGAACGCTGAATATCTTGAGATCGGGTGGGGATGCGTGTGGTTTCGTCAATAGGTCTTTAAGACGGTTTCTCGTGGCAGAAGTGTAGTCGATATGATGAAAGGTGGGAATGGTACCCCAATCTCCTGGATGGTCACTAGCGGAATAGATATGTATGGGATATTGATTGTCCAGCATCAATATAGCTGGGCCAAGAGCTTCTTGTCGGGTATGACCCGCGCCCGTGAAGGAGATTCCGGCTTGTTTGAGAGAGGTTACGGTGTCTCTCAAACCTTCTTCGCAAAAATCGAGGGTGTGGTTGTTAGCCAAATTGGCGTAGTGGATGCGCGGTCGTTGTAAGAAATCGATATTGTCGGGATGCATGCGATAGTTGAACATTTTGTTGGGCCATGGTGTAGAGTGGTTCGTAACGGACGTTTCAAGGTTTACGATGTTTAAATCTGCCTATCACGGGGACGATGTCAGTACCCGGACGTCAAAAGGAAGACCCATTTTATCTTGACGTACATTCTGGAATACTGGGAGAGTATCACCCCAAGGAGTCGAAGCATCATACTCGCGAAGGAAAGGGAACCGCCGCACAAAGTAGGGAATATGGGATTGGTCGTCGGAGGATTCCACGTGTACAGGGCGCAGTTGGTCGATCAAGCGCCCTAACATGGCATCTCCCGCGAAGACGATTTCGAAGGAGGTCTTCGAGGCTGGCGTAGCCATAAACGCCACCGGGGCAATGGTTCTAGTTGGCGATTAGTTGTGATGGAAGGGGAAAAGTTCAGGACTTTATACCAGTGGATAGCCTTTACGAGGCAACGGTATCATCGGTCCTCCTCTTGCAAGATGTCCGATAGGCGAGCCGTGTGCGGTAAATCTGGATTATCTCCTAACCACCTGGACACCAACCATGAGGCGGAACCAAAATCCGCGAGCTCCAAGTCAGATCTGACTTTGGATCTTTGGTTATGAGATGTCAAATACTTATCTCCAGAAACTTTCTTTGTGGGACCGAAGTTCGACCCTGAGATGGGATTAGACGGAGCTCTTGATTGCAGATCCCCTCGAGGAGACTTCTCGAGGTCGACTTTTCCCCATCGTGACAACGGACACCAGAGGAGGATGCCGAGGTTATTACTTCTGTGTCGATCGCGGGTGCAGATATTTCCTGTCTGGTGAGAGAGGAATTCGCCAGCTCCAACTTTAGGACTCGGTGAGATGCATGCGGAATATTAGGTTGGTGGGAGCTCACAAGACTCACTTTTCTGGAATGACGCCACTCAACCTTACTTACCTCGGACAACCTTTACCTTCTCGCCAACAACCAAGTCTAGCCCTCCACGAACTACTTTCCCTGGATGTCGACGAGGGCCCACGGAACCTAACTATCAAGCTAATGTGACTGGAAGGGTCGACAACTGCTGCAATCCTAGATTGAACCTCCAAAGCATCCACTCTAGCAATCGGGAAGTGGGCATGATGCAGCAAATGTACAGGGTTGACAGTCCATTCAGTATTTGTGTCACCTACGGAAAACCGGGTGGTGGTCAACGGCACCTTGCTCTTCTGGGTCGATCCAGAATTCGCTCCCCAACTTGAACCGTGGCTTGTGCGGAATAGTACGAGACTCACAAGAGCTCAGAATAAGCTCATCCGCTTCGACCGCGCACTTCATGTGAGTTCACGCCTTTAGTCCTGACTCGGAATCCCGTCTGGATTCCTGGGATAGGGTCATTTACAGACCGTCCATAGCATTTTGTATGATATGGAAGCGCCGAGGAATATCCCCAACAGTACAAATTCGTTGGCCATGGGATGTGGACCTGCCCCCCACGCGTTCCGCTGGTTCATGGCCAGACAGTCTTGCCTTCACCCTATCTACGAGACCTGCTGACGGCTCCTGCTATGGATCGCCCTGGGATATCAAATACGAACTCGTACACAACTACTGGACAGGCCCAGGAATCATGCATCGTTCCCCGTCCCTTGGACTTAGCGTTTGTTTTCATGTTCATATCACACCGTTTTTTAACTCCCCAGCTGTCCGCATACCAACTTGGGGACGTTAAGTTCTCTTGCCCCCGGTGATGATGTGTCAACTTCTCCGCTCAGTCGCGAACAATTTCCGGGCATCTGATCAGATACATCCTTCTCGAGCTGTTGTTTGTCCAATCGCAATTGCCCAAAAAACCATTGTATAATTCGGTTTATGGACATAGTACAGTCGCTCCCAAGCTATGAAAGAAAGGTGGGTATACTGTCGGCAGTGCATCCTCAAAGGGGATACTTCAACGAAAGGGTGGTCAGGTAAGATATACCCTGTGCCCTGTACGTATCCTGCGTAATGACGAGTGGGATTAACCTGTCCAAGAAGGTCAACAGCTGAGGTGAGGCAGTGGTGTACGCCGGCCAGTTGATCCCAACACCGTTCGGATTGAGATTGTTGACGAACTCCACGAGGTAGCTGGTCATGTCACCACCGGCGTAGACATTTAGAATATCAGTGGCGTGTGCCTGTCGGATGGAATGAATATCTTGGGGCCAAAAGCACCGGTCAGTGCGGAACTCACGGATCCAAGAGCAGGCAAACTCTTCAGCCTCTTGTTCACTAGTAGATTATGAGAACGAGGCATAATCGGGCGCCGCAGTCACTTACAAAAGCTCCATATTGGTTGTAATCCCGATCTTTGCTGCAAAAAGAACCGGCGAGGCGCCTGGAACACAAGGTCTCCCTGTATGGCTGCCAGGCGCTTGAACTCCGGGGTTAATGCGTTCAGAATCCCAGTGTCAAAGGGCGAGCCTTGGGTGATATCGGCGGGATAGTAGGTGAGTAGAGTCTCGATTTCCGTGCTGGAAGCTAGGGGCATGTATATGGTGTTGAGGTATTGCTGGATCTGTGCGTCCGTGCTATACATCTGCAGTCAGTCGCGGCGTCAATGACGTATTGACGGTTTGTACGGACGTGACGTTGAGAGTGGATAGGGAGAAAAGCGTTCCCTCATCATCGCAGTCACCTTTGACAAAAGGTAAATAAAGATTGGATGCCAAAACACGAAGGTGGATTCGACTTACCGCTGACAATTGAGACGTTCGCTACACTCCCTTGCAGAACAAGGTTCTGAGGAGTATCGGTCAAAAATACACCATCAACTCTTGGAACCCACGCCAGAACCAAAGACTGCAGTTTAATCGACGAACTGAGCTAACACGATTGCAGGAAGTCGAATAATCGTACCTGATAGGAAAAGATACCAGGAGACTGATCAACGGCTGCCATCAGCTGAGCATACGGTACCTGCCGAAGGCATTGCAGAGTATCCGAAGCACCAGAACATCCCGTCTCCGATACCAAGGCGTCGTAATATGGTTGACCATGCGAGATATCGCCAACAGGGATGGGGGACCCCGATTCCATAAATGCAGCACGGAACAGACCCTCCGCGTTGCCGCCATTGGTGAGCATCTGCAATGCGACGGATATAGCCCCGGCACTCTCACCCCATCTGCGGGATCCTCGGTCAGAATATCAATGCGGCAGATGTCGGTCACTTACATCGTAACTTTGGTGCTATCGCCTCCGAAATTTCCGATATACTGCTGTACCCATCGCAGTGCAAGTCGCTCTAGTAACACCTATTCAGGCTCCGAGAAGGGTAAATCCTGATTTACACTCACGATCTTGCAGTCCGATGTTTCCAACTCCCGCACTTTTCACTTCTTGGCTGGCGAGGAAACCAAAGGCTGCGGGAAATTTTGGTGGTGAGTGGCGAAATTTACTTGTTGAGGTTATATAACTGACCTGATACGCTAAGGCATTGGATACGATTAACAAAGCACCGAAGCGAGTGAGGGTTGAGCTTACCGATAATTCATGCTCACATAAATGACAGGTTCGCCAAGATCAATTGATCTTTGGACAATAACCCCACCATCGTATCTAGAAAACTGTTCAGTAATATTCTCTGGATGGGATATCCAGTAAACCGCGTGCGACTCACATAGAAGTTCCCCCGAGTTCAAAACCACCTGCGTTTCCTTGTTATGGTTTTCCAACGGATCAAGGTAACATACTCACCACCGAATATCCACTGTTCAAGTATCGTGAATCCGAAGTATCGGGGTGATATTGCAAGACGCTTACCACGACCACTGGTAACTTCGAGCTTGGCGTCGTAGAAGCAGGAACGACTACATTGAGAGTGAGGCCTTCCAACGCACCAACGTTAAATAAATGGCGAAGCAACATCCGAGAGAGCATTGCTGAAACTCACAGTCTTCGGAGGCTGGCGTGACCGCATTGTAGATGGAGTTCACTATGAAGTCAGTCGCGTTGGCGGCCAATCCACTTGGCAAAGGCAAATTGATAGCCTGCTGGGGGCAGGATGGACCGAAGGCGATTGCCGAATATGTGCCATTGTATGCAGGGAGAGATTGGGGAAGTTGAAAACGGAGGTTTCCAACGCTATGATAGGGGGTTTGTATTGAGATTGAGCTTCATTGCCACTCATCGAATGTACTCACGGAGGCTGCGCGAAGGGGATGCCAAGGAATTTAGAGACAGTTCCAGCTGACACTCCTATGAAGGTCGCATTATCCAGAGTAACTGTGGGTCCTGTCGCTCTTGACGTTGGGGCAGCGGAAACGGCGCAAAATTTCAAGGTCGCGATAGCCAAAACAACCAGGGGGAGCATCGTAGTAACGCGGGGAACCTTACGAGGCGTAGGGATGCTCTGTTGAACGAATTCTTCCTTTTATGCAAGTCCCGAACATAGGATGACGATATCACGCTGGATTCGTTGTCCTCGACGGCTTTGTTGGTGTGCGGTAGGCCGAAATATCACACTCGCCCAAGTTGGGTCACGGGTATGCTATGCAATAAGAAAGAAGAGGTTAAAGGAAGGGGGACGAAGACGCCATCTGTCCACGATAATCTTGGCGACACGGGATGTAGGTTATCTCGAAGACGTTCCTCACGAGAAAGAGCCGACATGTTTCCCCACGCGCCCCATAGAACGGGTCCAATTCAGATAATCACCGACTCTTTCGAGCTACGTCAGCTTCGATAGCTTCGATGTGTTGCAAGGCGGGGATACGAGAAGGACGTTGCACTCACCTCATCAAGGAAATGCGGATAATCATCACCACATTTGAAGTAACTTGAAACTTCAGCGACGATATGTGACGACGATTCACAATGACACAATGCCGAACGTCGGGAGCGTCTAGTGCTATAGATGCAAGGAAGGATCAGTGTACCGGATGCACAAGGGTTACTGATCTTCTCGAAACGTTTCTCAACGTCAAAGACTGGGCGGAAAACGCCGAGACCAAAATGCATCCCACGAAGACAAGGTAGGTGGGTATTTGTGGATCGTCGCCAGGAACAATATCCACTCCACGGGACTCGGAAGGTTGGGAGATGAAGCAATGTCGGGGTTGTCAGGGCAATAACAAGAATCAAGTGGGACTTGTTATGATCACAAGGCCTCCCCCCGGCAAACAAGAAGAGCTTCGGATGCATTCTGAAGGATGTACTACAACAACAGGAACATAGTCCAAGAAAAAAGTTACAACACATCGAGTCCGAGATATAACTCACGGTTTAGAATCCATCAAGTCCAAGAATGACTACTGACACAATCAAGCTGACGGCGACGGCGCCAAGGTGGCCCGAACTCCCTCTGCGAGCGCTGTTGCTGGATGTGGCAGGCGTGCTTTGGGTGGCCTGTGCCAACAAGCTTGGGCACTGAGGCGCAACAAGGATCTTGCCGTAGGTGCTTGCAACCCAAAGTACGACGCCATTGGTCCAACCAAATCCCGCCTGTAACGGAGGTTATGTATGTTCAGCCCAATCGAGACAAAAAAAGTTGGTCGAAGTATGAATGTGTGACTCACCTGTACGGTATACTCTCCACCTTGGCCAGCGTTATCAATATCTGTGTTGGAGAACTTCTCGAACATCTGAGTGCGGGCAACGACGTCATTAAACAACTCGTCACCGGAGAGCTAATAAAACTCACGTTGCCGGTGTTGTTCACGCTCTGAGTGACATTCAACTCTGCGTCGGAGAGCCTCGGTAGAATGCCGGGTAATGAACCACCAGTTGCATGCCTACACGGAGTGGAGGGTCAGGACACCGAAGGGTCGGACAAGATAAGATCGCGGGGATCAAGAACCGGAGGTGGAAGAAGAATGGTCAGGCCAAGTGCTCAGGACACCATAATTAGATGACGCACCAGCTACAAAGCCCTCCCGCAAAGAACCTATTCGCCAACTCCCTCTGCAACGTCGCCGCCCAGCCCTCGCCCTCCGTCGCATTCCCACCATTCCCGACAGTCCCAGTCAATCTGTTGACATCGGCGGCAGGTCCGGTCAAACTGGCATTGTGGGAGGTGCCGATGATGGGTTGACCAGGCAATTGTGACTCTGAAATGTCTAATTGTCCTTGAGGTATGAGGTCAAAAGTTGATTGATTGCCAGAGGGTGTCGGGAGGGGGTTAGAAGTCAAGTTGGAGGGAAGGGCTCGAAGAGCTTCGAGTGCGATATACTGGTGAGGAGGCCATGCATTCGGTGCGTCCCTAAAACGACAGTACATCAGTTGAATGGAAGATGGCGGGTAGAGAGACTGACGACTGACCATTGTAACCCAGTCACCAAAAACGTGACAGGGAAGGTCCCATTGTATCGATTAAGCACCATGTTAAGCGCAGCGAACATTCCAAACGCCTTATCCTGCCCTCCTTCGAGCACCTCATCAGGGATGATACCACTCCATAAAGGATAGAACGTCGCAGCACTAAAAAGCGAGTTCCGCGAGTTGGACGTCAAGTTGAAGTCGTAAAACGCCAGCTTGTTTGAATCCCAGAACAAGTCGAGAATTCCAGCGCGGATGGTTGCCGCTGTTGAGAGATGGTCGGAGGGCGACGGAGTGTTCGAAGAAGTGTAGAGACCCGCAAGCACAACGTGGGATTTATCTGCATGAGGAGAGGTGTCATGAATTATGAATCGAATGTTGGCATCCTGACGAAACGAAAAGGGTGCATACATAGAATACTGTTCAAGCAGATGGGTATAATGTTCTTGACATTCAAAGCCCTGAGGGCAGGGTTTGTATTGTTTGACCCGCCGGCTAATGGCTGCGCTGTGAATCGGGAGGAGTAATCCCATCCTAAAAACATAAAAGTGAGTCTCCGAGATTAGTAGACGGAAGACCAAAGTACCTGTTTCAGCACCACTGGCCAATTCTCCATACAAATTATCCCTTTCAGTCTCATTCAACGGGGTCACGAGTGTCGGGTCATTAGCGGTCAAGTAATCTAAAATGAAATTCGGGGAAATCAATCATCGACAACACATCAAATTTGGTGGGAAACGACGTACCAGTGATGTATGACTCTGGACGGGGTCCGGTGTTGGTAACCGCATAGTGGGCCATGGAATATGTTTGGTTGGTATAAGGAGAGGTAACGCTGAGAGTGCGGTTCGTTTGCCACCATGTCAATTCTTTCTGATTTCCATGCCGCAAAGTCAGTGTGAGGGCCAGCAAAACAACAAAATGCTAACCTCTGCTAATGGCAAGGCACGAACAAGGATTGAAGTATCATTGGTGGCCGTAACGTAGGCCGAAAGCATCTATGCACGGATTCAAGTTCAGGCATGCTTAGAGGAAATAGATCCAGAGAGCGCACTTGTATAAACAAGGGGGGCTGAGAGCGGTTCAAATCTTGATGGAAAAAGTAAGTCAGACAACTGTGGAATCGTGGCACCGGCGTCACTTACAGTAAATGCGACCACCATTAGGAATGAACCCAAACGTTTCTATCTCATCCATAAAGTTTTGAAGGGTATAGTTGGCAATGTCGTATAGCTCAGATTGAATCAAGCCCTGAATAATCCAAAAGCTATCCCAATAATCTGGAGTGCATGTCAATCGGATAGGTCTAACGAAAACATCAGAAATGAAAGTCGCTCACATTGTTCCCTGAACCTCCCACCCGGAATAACGAATGTGTGATTCAAAGGGATCAACGAGCTTTCGCATCCAGTAGTCCCCGTGCCCTCCGCACAAAGCGCACTCGAGTTGGTTTCTCGGATCAAATCCTCCCAGTACGTATGAACTTCTTGACTCCAAGCTTTCAACAACGGATCAGTCACATTGTTCAAAAACGCGGGATTGGGATTGAAGTTGGTGAGAGCAATGGCTTCAAGCTCCAGTCCTTCGCCTTTGAAATCGGTATCAACGAATGTGACGAGCTCGCCTTCGGTCACATTGGTCCGGTTCAGAGGAGCAAAGTCGGAGAGGACCTGAACAGATGACTTGGATGTTGGCTTGTCGACGAAGGTTTTGGGATCTGAGTATAGCTCAGCAACATTGACGGTTTGCAAGAGCTGTGTATTGAGTGAGTCAACTGGCCAGGTCGAGAGGGCTTTGATCGACACGTACCGCTCCAGCGCAGAATATCTCGCTAGGACACCAATCCTGATGAGGAGGTAAAGCAACCTGAGATGGTATGGGGGCACCCAGCGAAGCAGAAGGGCTCGCGACAGCGGTCGAAACGGTAGTGATACTGCCTGGGGCAGTCGCGCTAGAACTACCACCCGCCTGTGGAGCTCCTTGCGCAAAATTGACGAGAATACACAACGTCGCGAGTGAACCCAGCATCGTGAAGGTCGTCGATAACTTGGAGAGAATCTCTCCCTCTGCCCTCAAGTATTCTCGATATCGATCAGTTTCCCCGCGTCCGGGGTTTTATACAGGTGTTTGAGAGCTTTTGGCTTCCCAGACGCCCATAATGAATGGGACATGAGGAGCACTTCTGAGAAGAATGACGTTTGATCAGTCCTTGCCGCAACCCGGAAGAGTCTGCTGACCTATTTTCACCTTCCCCCGCAATCCCCGGACGTTGCCTGAACGATCAGTTGATTCCAAGTTCTTGCAGCTCAGGCTCAGAGATGACGAAGTCGCTGCCATTGTGGAGTTGTGGAGGTGGCGTTCGATATTTGTCGGAGGACGGAGGCAAAGAGGCGAATTGGATTTTGGCCACGTGGCGCCGGATCAGCCACAGTCCCACCCCCGATCCCGCAAGTGGACAGTTTATCCCCATCTGTAACACCGATACTCAAGGATGCATACGGGAGAGTAACGGGTTTGTTCATCAATGCACAACATGATATAATAACCAGATATACCGATGTAAACTTGGAACGTCCGCTAGCTCTCATACACAATTTGATACCAAACATTCCTTTCGTACAGCTGACCCACGATATGTGATGGCAGCACCCACACGCCTGCGCCGAGGAATTCCTAGTTGAAACCAAGGTCGATTTCCTGAGAATATCCCGGCGGGTATTTGCTTGCCGCAACTGAGGTCCTGCTCAAGTTGCGCCTTTCTTCCCAAGGGCCATCACCACAAACGATTCTATCGGTCTTTCACCTCCTTGTCTAATTCATCCCCTTCCTCCATGTCTCGCTGAGAATCTAGCAGAACCGTCTCAAACGGGTCTAACATAACAGCAACATCCTTCGAGTCCTCCGTCTCCGGTGAGTTTCGTGTCGAGGCAATCCGCCTACTGTGAAGTTTGGGTGGGAAGACTCCCTGATCAAAACTAGGGTAAGTGTAAGAGGAATATCGCCCCGGAGCGAAACATACCAGGGAAGGGAATGGCATTTAAGGCGCCATCTTGCGACATTTCGGGTTCCTTCCAACAACCCTCACCACCGTCGTTTCTGTCGAGCCAAAAGTCTTTGGCTTCTTGGTCCAATTCGTCCCCATGCCCAGGGTCCCGCTTAGGTTCCAACACTGTCACCATTCCGAATGAGTCTGAGCGAACCGCATCCTCAAAATCGCTCCTCCTTCCCTCCTGTCGCCAAAAAGCATAGGCACAGCCAGACGTTCGTGGCGCTCGCGGTTGTAGAAGGATCCTTCGAGCACTGGGTCGTGTTGTCGATGGAGACGAATCACCATGGTCAGCGACGTCGCGGGAATGAAATTCTTCGATGATAGCACGTATGGATGACCCGTGCTCTATACTTGACATTCGGATGTGAGTCAAGTTCGGAGCGAGGCGAACCAGGGGGACAACGGCATTACGGGTGCACCCTTGCAGGTGAAGTCTGCGAAGTGTCGGTAGGGAGTGAGGGGATTCTGGATTCGACCATTCGGAGACCTCATGGATACCGTAGATGGTCAACTCTAAGATTTTGGGTAGGGGAATAGGGCTGAGAGCGAATGGCCGGTCATTTGAAGTGACAAGGGTAAGGCTTTCCAGGGAGTGTGCTACCGCAGAGAGCACGCTGGGTAGAATCTGGTAAATCGCCTCCGCACATTTCCACGCATCGTCCGTCCTTCGTTGCTCGTCTAAGCCTTGTGGTGAAGACGCACGTGAGCGCTCGAAACATTACCAACAACAGATAAAGCCAAGCTCACCGCCTGGTTTGTCGCTTCCCGTGATAGCCTGAGGAGGAGGGTCACGGAAAGAAATATACAAGTGGCGAACTCGACGCAATTCGGGTGGGGTTGCCTCCATGACCTCAGCGAAGTAACGCATACGACGAAGTCCATGCAACGCAACCGAACGGTATCGCATCGGCTTTGAAAGGATGTGTATGCAGGGTGATACCAAAGATAGCGAGCAACCTGTGTAGCCACCATCGTCGCAAGCCAGGTTGAATATGTTCAACCAGATCTCGGAAGGGCACCAGTCCATGTCGTAGCTGAATGAGAGTGTTGAGTACTAAGAAGGATGAAAAGTAGCGTTGGGCTATATACAGCGAAGAATCGGGTCTTCTAGAAGTTGTCAATCGACCAAGTTACACAAGGCTCGGATGCATGCAGAAGCAACGCAAGTCCAAACCGCCGTCCACCGCACTTCACACAGCAAGGCCCTCCGGCCCGGGGCGTGACCGCTAAGCGCCAGTCCTCGACTTTCCTTGCATGTACAATTTTCGAGTCAAACGTCGTGTCGGAACCGCGTTTACACCTGAACAAACCAATTGGGATTCATCGAGAAAAGTTGCCACTGGTACGAATGGCTAACAATCGATATATGATGCAAGAACCACGCAGACATTGGGGGTAAACTGCACCACTCGAAAACTCGAGGGAGGAATAAAGGGCTCGAAGAACTTGAGAGGGGTTCATGAAGACAAGAAAATGGCAAAATCATATGCGAACTGCATCAACGGTACAACAAAGTGCAGAAGCCTCGGGTGCGAGGCGAGAAATATGTGAGAAGGCTTCCTGATCGAAACTAGGGTCAGCGGAAGAGTAATATCGCCCTCGGAAAGCAACATACCAGAAAAAGAATTGCTTATTTAGCACCATGTTGCGATATTTCGGGTTCCTTCCAACAGCCCTGACCACCATCGATTCTGTCGAGCCAAAAATCTTTGGCCTCTTGGTCCAATTCTTCACCCATCCCAGGGTCCCGCTTAGATTCCAACACTGTCACAATCCCGAATGGGTCTGAGCTAGCCGCATCCATCAAATCCCTCATCCTTCTGAAATGGTGCGAATAGGCGAGGCCACAGCCAAAAGTTCGTGGTGTTCGCGGTTGTAGAAGGATCCTTCGAGCACTGGGTCGTGTTGTCGATAGAGACAGATTCCCATGATCAGCAACGTCGCGGGAATGAAATTGTTTAATGACGGCGCGTATCGATGAGCCCTGCTCTATGCTTGATAACTGGATATGGGTCAAGTTCGGAGCGAGGTCTACGAGGGTGACGACGGCATCACGGGTGCGTCCTTCCAGGTGAAGTCTACGAAGTGTAGGTAGTGGGTGGAGGGATACTGGATCCGACTCCCATGCGGAGACCTCATGGATACCGTAGATGGTCAACTCTAGGATGTTGGGTAGAGGAATAGGGCTGAGAGCGAATGGCCGATCATCACAAGTGACGAGGGTAAGACTTTCCAGGGAGTGCGCTACCGCGGAGAGCACGCTGGGTAGAATCTGGTAAATCGCCTCAGCGCACTTCCATGCATCGGTCGTCCTTTGTTGCGACTCCTCTAAGTCTCGTAATGAAGACGCACGTAAGTGCTCGAAACATTGCTAACAAAAGATAAAGCGGAGCTCACCAACTGGTTTGTCGCTTCCCGTGATAGTCTTCAGAGGAGGATCACGGAAAGAAATGTATAATTGGCGAACTCGACGCAGTTCAAGTGGGGTTCCCTCCATGACCGTAGCGAACGAACGCATGCGACGGAGTCCATGCAACGCAACTGAGCGGTATCGCACCAGCTTTGAAAGGGTGTACATGCAACGTGACACTAAAGATAGTGAACAACCTGTGTAACCACCATCGTCGCAAGCCAGGTTGAATATGTTCAACCAAATCTCGGGAGGACATCGGTCCATGTTGAATTGAATGAATCTGTTGGGCAATAGGGATGAAAAGAGCGTCTTGGTATGTATGACTGAGAATCGAGTCTTGTCAATGCTTCTCTATAGTCGAGTTAGCAGAGAATCGACAGAGTTTCTGAGGACATAGGACTCGGTACACAGCAATGCACTGCAAGTTGACTTCGAGTTGACTGCAACGTTGGCTTCCGCGCCGCCAAACCGTGGGAATATCTCTCGACTTCAACTCACTCAAAACTCACTGACACTTCGCCTCACAATTTCCTTCCATTAGATCCTCCACCCTATGGTAGTAACGGCTGATGTCTCATCATGAAAGAGGCACACGATATCAATGACATCTTGCACCAAAATGTCCGTCACAATCTGTCATGTCAAAAGTTAAACCGTCCACAAAGCTGCACTCAAAGTTGGGGGATGAAAAGATTGGATCCTGGACAACCAGAGGTCACCGAAGAACACTCACAGAAGGAGTTAAACTTACGAGGGAGTACTCGGGTTCGCCCCAAGTTAGTATCGTCCCTAGGAATTGGCAAAGGCGCATCTTCACGCCAACAGCCCTCTCCGCCTTGAACCCTGTCCAACCAGAATCCCTTCGCTTCCTTGACTAGTTCATCTCCAATCAGCGTCGAAACTTGAGGTTTCAACACCATAACCCTCCTCTCAGGGTCATTACTAGCTGCTCTCTCGATCTCCGTCATAGCAGACGCATATTGACCGTAGGCAAACCCACATCCAAAACGCCGAGGCGGTCTGGGCTGCACCAATACTCTTCGAACGGGTCGAGTACTCTGAGGATTGGATGCATCGGCAACATCGCGCTCCCGTACTTCATCCTGAGACTGGAAGACTGCTAAGGCAGCACCAATGGAACGAGATATGGATACTGCGTGTTCCAATCCCGACATTCGTAGATGCGTCAAGTTGGGTGTCAGCTCGACAAGCGGCTGGATGGCGTCGCCGAAACATATACCCTGGATATGTAGTCGACGGAGTGAAGGGACGCGATGGAGGTCGAGTTTCCAAGCAGCAGGGTCGTGAATGCCGTATAGCGTCAGCTCAGTCAGCATTGGCAGCGGCACGGGGGTGAGAGCAAATGGTCTCAGATTGACAGTGACGATGGTGAGTGTCTGAAGAGAATCTGCCATGAGATCCAGGACAGAGACAATTCCCTGCAATATTACGTTCGTGGACATAATAGCCCTAGCACTTCGCCCTCTCTGTTCAGTGGTTTCGTTGTCTACCAGCGATGGACCTGGCCAAACCATGTTCAGAGTCATGTAGCGCAACGGTCAGATAGATGAACGCACCCGTATTACGATTCGCCGCAATATCACGATTGCTGCTGGTTAGAACCCCGAACACCTTCGTTCGAGATACGCCAGAATCCGACTCAACGAGGGCCGGAGCTGGACCCCGATACGATATGAACAGATGCTGAACCCTGCGAAATTGCGGTGGGGTATCCTTGAGCACATTCGCGAAAGTCTGAATGTGATCTACCCCCTCCAAGACGACCGAGTGATACCGTGATAACTTGGACGCCTCGTGGATATATCGCGACACGAGGGATAGAGACCTGCCAGTGTGACCATCGTCTTTACAGGCGAAGCTGAAGATCTTGTGGCAAATCTCAGGAGGGCACCGCTCCATCACTGGTGGGAGAAATAGAGAAAAGGTAATCAAGGTTCGTGAGTCTTGCCCGTTGCCCTTCGCCTAAAGTAACGACAGTGGTGTATGGGTACACATGTCGTCACGTTTCGATCGTAAGCACCTGCCTAATTCGGAAAAGTCTGTGCTCTACACAACTCGATCCACCTCGTCCCAACATCCCAAGCCACCATCATTCCTAGACAACCAATAGCCCTTGGCTGTGATGGCCAGTGAGTCCGTGTGCCCATGCCAAAGCTGGGGACTCAGAATCACACCATTCCTGAGGAACGGTACGCTAATCCCGTCGATCCCACCTCCCATCATCTCCATAGCAATTGAAAACGCAGTTAACCCTTCAGAATACTGCGAAATGAAGGAAGGAGTGCACATAGGCTGTATGACAACTCGTGTGAGTTGAGGGGCAGGTGTATCTTGGTCCTGTGGGCGAGCTGATCGGTTGGCGAATAGAAGGACCCCTTGCGCGCAAGAAGACAAGGCGTCCCCAGGCTCGGGTGAAGTGAAACGAAGATGAGTGAGCGAAGGAGCAAACTGGAGGCATTCGGCTATCTGTGCCGAGCTTCCGTAACCTCCAGCAAGGTGGAGTCTCTGCAAGGACGGCAGCGAGTGCGCATTTGCAAAATCCCAAAAGGCATGAGTGCCACATGATCCGTAGAGAGTGAGCTCAGTCAAGTGTGGCAGAGGAACAGGTGCGAGGGGGTATTTTCTCGAGTATGGCATGACAACGGTCAAAGTTCGGAGGGTAGAAGCTACTTGGCTGAGAATCTCTACAGCACAGAATGTCTGCATCGCAAGACACAAGCCATCCGAGGAGGCCGTTTGGCTGGTCGGGTCCCCCGCATCTTCTTCAGGCAACCAATAATTAGGCATGATCTGGTGTGAATATGACGGCGACTTACCTGGGGGACCGGCTGGCGGGACAGCAGAGGTCGGAGGGTCACCCCTTCGAGCAAAGAACTTGCGGCGGAAGAACCGGACAACCATACCGGACTTCTTGGCTGGTTTGACAGTTTGTTTCCGCGGAAAGCGTATTTGGATGAAGAGGTTTCGAACTTTCCGATACTCGGGAGGTGAGCCCTCCAGAATTGTGTTGAGCGACAACATCTCATCGAGCCCAGAAATGGAGACCGATTGATATCGAGTTGTTCGAGAAACATCTTTGATGTACCTCGATACGAGAGAAAGCGACCGGCCGAGGGAGCCATCGTCTACGCATGCATAGGTGAAGATGAGTTCGCATATCTCGGCCGGGCAATCTTCGAGAGTTCGACGAGGGATAGCGCCAACGACATCCCGTTGCGTCATGCTTGGACTAGTTCAATGTCGCAGTGAAGGATATCGCAACAAAGATCGTAGGAATGAGCTGGTGTGGTCCTACAGTATGTAGTCGGCTGGTCTGATGCAAGTTCAACCTTTCGAGCGAGTTGAAGTTCAGGTCCAAATACGGAACGAAACCGGTCTCATCGGTCCACAAGGTCTCCGGTAAACGGTTTCCATTCCCCGGACCACAGTGCCCGCACACAGACGGACCAATATCTCGTTCACCGTCCCGTCGGTTTGTCCCAGTTCTGTGCTATTCATCTGGAATCTCATGGCTAATTCAAGGCTAATCTACCCTTTTCCTCGTCCATTCCTCGCCAAAATGCGCAGCATACTGGCCAGAATAACTACATCTCCCTGACTTTGAGGCATTAAGGCCAAAGGCTCGACAGCAGAAAAGCCGCAGCCGTGATAGAACCCTTTGTCATATGGATTGACACCAGTTATTCATAACTTGACCTCTTTCTCCTGGCCCGATTCCTCTCGCTTTTCAATCTTACCGTTCGGTCGAACTACCAGTCTCATTATATGGGTCTTTTCCGAAACAAACCTACTCGGCTGAATACCGTTCACGCTCTTGACCGCTGTCCTCCTGAAATATGCGAGGAAATCTTCACTTTAGCGTGCATGGACGGAGGATATACGGGTAGATCACTGTCTCTAGTATCAAAGTACATTCGAAACGCCTCAGAGACTGTCAGATTCCAGTCCATTGCAGTCTCAGGATTGGCACAGGTCAGGGCTTTGGCCGCAGTATTAGAGGGGGCCAGCGCACATCCTCATCACGTTCGCCACCTGTTTCTATCGTATTGTGATCCTTCGCGATCGGAGACCCCACGGGAAGCTCGTACATCGTCCAACCCTGGATGGCCTAACATTCGTGGCCGTTTCCGACGCCGTCAATCGTATGTAGAGACCCCTAGTCATGGCGGTGAGACGTTTTCATTCCACAAGTATTCAGTATCTCATCCATTCGATCCATTGATAGGCGAAGGATGGGATAAGGAGCAGATGAAGAGGTTGTCTTCTGCACGTCTATCGTCAGAACGTATCCAACAAGCGGTCACTCGCATCTTCCGCATTGTTGGCCACAGCCTTGAAACTCTCACCATGGTCATGCCTCAGTCTCGAGGCTCCGTCCTCCCCGCAATTCCCCTACCCGTCCTGACCGAATTGACGGTGTACAGCATCTGGGGCGACCAAACCACATACATTACACCAACCCTGCCGTACCCATCTCTCCGAAGATTACACCTTGCGGGTCGATACTTTCATGAATCGCAGATTCCCGAAATCGCATCGGCTTGCCCATCCCTCACTCACCTTCGATTGTCGGGATTGGAGGATGGTATCCACCTTCCTCGTCCGCTAAAGGCCATCCTCGGTCTACCTCACGATATCGACAAACCACATCCTATCCCAACGTCTTTACGACACCCGTCACTTCAGCGCGTCCTCGTGCAACCGAGGCCACCAGCTCACTTCAGCTCCCTTCTTGCGTATGATATCTATCGCCATGCGTTATCGGGGGTGCCTGCGTTGTTGCACCGGCACCGAGAAGAGGACATTATCCTCTTGAAGCCAGTCATTTGGGGTGACATTGATGATTGCGTCGCGGACGCGAAAGCACTTTGGTTAGACCGGTTGGAGGGTGGTTTGGGCTGTTGGGTTGAAAAAACTCGTACGACTGCCGACGGATTTCTTTCCATTGACGCTCCGGCTTTCTGATATCTCAGTAATTGACGACTCCCCGTCTATGTTGTAACGTTAGCCCTGTAACTTTGGTCCTTTGCATGGATACACCATGAAGTAAGCTACAAATTGTATGCCCGGAACGCGACTAGTTCAAGACCGTAGTAATGTAAGCACCTTGGCAAGGTCGCCTTCCACACGACCTACCCACTCTTCTCGAACTTTCCTCGAATCAACATCTGCCTCGAAACAGTGAGGAGGGATTAAAGCAGGGCCTTCCGATACCTGTTGATAAAATACAACCTCTCTGACAGTTTGAATGTCTCCCTGATCCCCAACTGCACGCAACAATTTGACTGCCCTTTCTTCCCCTTCGTGGTTCCCTCGCAAATCAGGCCAAATGTTACATGCGAGGTGATGGATGGCGATCCACCGAACAAAACCCTGCAGCGATCCCTTCAGAACAGCTCCCAAGTAAGAACCTATCACCTGAGAGTCGCTCTCGATTGGCCAGAGATACTCTCGAACATCACCCGTTATCGCACGATCAACAGGAATGCGAACGGTCTTTAGCACGTGGCTGAAGTCGCCCCAAAAGTGTTTGCGATAGTCCAGCGCATATCGCATCGATAACGGTGGCAACAGGAGTGCGGCGAAGAGCGGGTGAGAGAAGGAGATTGAATCATACAAGGCGATGAAATCGGTGTAGTACTGGAAGAATGGCGTGGAAGGTCCCAAGAATCGAACAGCAACAGCCTCCAGGTTGCTTTGGATCGGGATTGGAGAGGAAGCAGATAGTGTAAACGGGTCGAGAAGATCGTTCATAAATGCGGTCACGATGACATCCCGGAAGACCTCTTCAGACGAATCGTTCTGAGGTTGTTCGTGCTCAAGCATGAAAACCTTCATGCAGCCAAATATGGTCTCCTCTCGGTTCATCGAGAACTGAAGCAGCCTTTGACGGATCAAAACTTCCCGAACTACGCGGGTGAACAGGAGGGTGACCCGCGCGACCTCAGTCTCCGACGCATCCCAAGACGAAGGTAACTTCTTGAATACGGGAGAGCTCCCCGATCGAAGCAAATGGTCAAGGGGTGACAAACACCAATCTGGTGACAGAGGAAGACCATACAAGCTGCCCTTGCGACTTCGGATTGCGGAGGCTGAGGGTAATCGTTGCGTGGAAACCTGGGAAATGGAGCGAGGAGTCGCCCAAAATGGTCCGATATGGTCCTTCTCCGAGGGCGCAATTGAATGTAGAAGGAATGGAAGGATTATATCCATACCTCCTTTGTCCCAGATGACGGGCGGAATATTCCAACTCCTCGACCTAAAGAACTCGGGGGTAATCAACTTCGCCACCTCCTTTAGGACACGTCGACCCCCTGCCTCGTCACCAGGTAGCAACCGCTGAAGAACGGTAAAGGCCTGTGCGAGCCAAAGATCTTGACCTGTGGCAGGCATCCTCCGCGAAACTCGTAAATAGCACAGGAGGAGCGTCGCCAGAGGCCGGCAATATAAGTGGGCATATGGCGGCGCGTTTTCTCCATAGATCGCAGACCATATCGGATGCTTAGCGATTTCAGCAGACATGTCAGCAAGTAGTGCGAAAGGAAGTGGGAATGGAGGGGATGTAAGGGGTCCATTCGATGACGGGGGTGTGCAAGCGAGCCAAAGGCGTAGCGCAGACGCAATTGTGGTGCCCAGAGATGCAAGGGTCTTCAGTTGATGTATGTCGACATCCCAGTCCACGTAAGACGTCTGTTGGTGAAGAGCAGTATTGAAGGACTGTAGTGACCCCAGCAATACTTGACCTTCGAATCCATCGTTGAATCGATCCTTCAAAGTTCCCACTGCTGCTAGCCTCTCTTCTTCCCCACCTCTCACACCATTCAGACGGGCTCCTTCTAAAAAGGCCGCTTCCGCCCTCCACAGTGAAGCCCACACCTCCCAATTCCTTCTTTCGCTACCACCATGCACCGACAGCTCGATTGACCTCGATTGTAGACCTGACACTTCTGTGGCCCAAGCCCAGCCGACGACCTGACTCCACAATATATCGTGACTGGGAGTTGTCTCGTGCGGATCTGCGGCGCACACCATCCAAGCTTCCAGCAAACTTGCCCATGCTTGTATCAAGCGACTTGACTTACACTCGCTGGATTGAATGAAGACAGACATGCGAGCAAAGGGCTCCCAGGCTGTGGTCACAATGTGCGAATACAATCCGTACGAAGCCAGGACAGCGTAAAATTCCAGAGACGATGCCAGCAGCGACGTCGCGAGGGGATGTGGGAATGGCGACGATGATGGTGACGTGGCAATAAATCGTAAAAGAACGTCTGCTGGTTCGAGGAGTGCTGACGCATTCGAACGGGAAGCCAGTGCCAGAGTCGTTAGCAGCTGAATTGCTGATGGATTGGGTAGGGGTGACGATTCACTTGGCGGCAGAGGGGTGGCAATGAAAGTTCGGATAATATTTGGGATGAGGTCGGCAGTGCCAAGAATACTCTCCGCCATGTCGTTCGAGTTCTGTGCAAGCCGATGGAGAATATCCACCAATTGTGAGAGAAAGGCAGAGGGTAGGGCTGCGAGGCCAATGGCATCGGAAATCTGAGGGAGGAGATAGTCGAGCGGCAAGGAGGGTAAGGCATCACTTGTAACCGGACCCTCAGATCCTTCTGAAAGGCTTTCCGAGAATTCAACCCCCTCGATGTCGGCTAAGTTGTCATCCCATCCAACAATACACTCCCAAAAAATCTCGACAGCCATTGCCCCAACACTTCCCCGTTCCCCGATCGCCTCAGCACCTGAAGCAACGATTCTCTTTCTCAACTCGGTTTCTTGACCAAAAAGTTCCTTGATACCCTCATCTCGGTGAGCGGCTCGCCTTCCCTTCCCTAGCTTACGGGCGATCCGCGCCAACAAACCAAGCATGGAAGCCCTCTGTGCAGGGACAGTGGACCGCGAAAGTAAAAATATGTCATCCAAAGTGTATCCAGCGTGTGATCCTTCAGCATGATGATGGAGCCCAAGGTGTGTCGGGAGGGTAGAAGAAAGCTCTGGGGGTATTGGAGTACCAGTTAGATCGAAGCGAAGAGCGTTCGACGAGGTTGACGGCAACGAAGCTGGGTCTACTTCTGCACTGGATTCGATCCATTCCAAAGAAGGGTCGTGAGGTGCGACACCAGGAAAGAATCGCCTACGAATATCTTCTGGTGTCCCTTCTTCTGGGTCTTCCGACGGTGGATTGGTGTCTACTTCAGTATCGACCATCTCTTGGTCTGGCACTGGGATAGTTGAAGCTTGCAATGGAGTCCTCGGCTTCCATTGTCCAAGAGATACTATATCTCCCCCAGATTGATCAGCATCGGTTGGAGCCAGAAGCGCGAGAGGCCTCTTCTTCGGCGAAGGCGGCGCAGACTCGTAGACATAGACGTCTTGAGGAGTCACATCCGCAAAACGCAATCTCCGGTCAGCTCGGCTGGATGGTCGGGTATTGGGCCTGGAAAGAGCCGATCGTGGAGTAGATGGGGAGACGGGGGACAGAATGGAGTGGACTGCTCGGGGATGTCTCAGTTCGAGAGGCGCCCGCTGTAGTGCAGCCTTCACGGCACTGAGGGAATCTGAGATCCTGAAATGTTGTAGATACAAGTCCTCATAAGGGAGAAGCGTACCTTCAACAGCTCCACCTTCAGGTGTGTTCTCACTGGAGGGAGCAATGGGATCCGATACTTTGGGCGCTAACCCAATCGTCGATGAAGGTCCAGCTTCCGGCGTTGCCTCCGTTTCTCGAGATTTTCTTTCCCTTGCCTCCCTTGCCTTCCTTAGGATATCGCCTACACCTGACCCAAACTTTTCCAAGATGTCTTGTCTCTCCTGTTCCCTCTCCTCGTCCGTCATGCTCTCCACCCGCTTCTTGTTCTCTTCGTCAATCTGTCTCCTCCAATCCTCTTCACTGGCAGGTTGAGGTGGTACTTTACCAGTAACATTTCCCTCACCACCTCCCTGTCCAATAGCTTGCGATGGTTTCACGATTGGGACTTCCGTTGGTCGGTCGGTGCCCTTCCGTTTCAGCTCTTCCCTACCTCGAGCGAAGGCGCTTTTCGAACGATGTTGTACGCTGGGAAAGCCAGTCTTTCCAGATCCGCCATTACGAGGTGCGGAGTGAGTTCCAGAGCCAGTCGAACGTTCTACCACAGATCCTATCATCGAATTACCAGATTACTCAAGATTTTGAGTGAAGGAGAAATGCAAGGTCCAAAAGTTGCCGAGCTTGATGACCGCCAAAAGTCGGTCAAAAGTGGTGACTCGTCCGGTTACTACCGGCCCGTCATTCCGAGTGAATCACCTCTTACTTGAGCTGTGTTCGTTGAGGGGGGGTAGGGAAAGATTTCGTACTTTCGGTCAACTTTTAATGCCATTGAATTTGTATGGAAAGGGAAGCTCAAACAAAACTTCTCAAGTACCCCTCACAGGTAATCTGCGAATATGACAAACGACCACTATCGCTCCAACAACCTATCCTACCCTCCAATCTCGCCCGCCACCATCTTTTAGCTTCACGAGTTTGCTCATCGTGCGTCGATTCCAAATATTCATCAGGTGATAAAAGGATAACCTCTTCCTCTCCCCAGAACTCTCGAGCTAGCTCCTGCAGGTTTTCCAACGCCAGGCAATAATTGCCAAAGGAGGGGCCATAACCGCAGAAGATAGGATACCGAGGTCGGATGAAGATCTTCTGAATACGAGGGTGACGCAGCTGCAGTTCCGGAGGATCAGTGGTAGGCGTGGTTGCGGATGCACCCAAAATCCTCCTGACGATCCTTGGGACGTTTATCTCCCGTTCCAATCCCGAAAATCGTAGATGTGTCAAGGAAGGAGCTACGAGGGCAAGTTCCGAGATTTCAGGCGAGCGGAAGTAAGGGCCGACGAGATGGAGTCTCTGCAGCGAAGGCAAGGATTGTGGGACTTGGTTGCATGGGAGAGTAGTACAGTATACACTGTACACGGTGAGCTCCACGAGCGCAGGGAATTGGACCGGTATCGGAAGAAAATCGCGTGATTGGGGCATGATGATGGTCATGGTTTCAACTGTGCTCCCAATCAAAGCACAAAGTCGGGTCGCTGCCTCGATTCGTTGTTCGTAGGTTGACTGGCAAAAAAGGGGGAAATCATCGTTACTTTCTAGAAGATAAGTCAGACGATGACTATCGTAGATCCTAGGCGAAGGTCTCACCTTCCGACTTCGCCGGGGCTCCTTTCGTGGAGGAGAGTCGAAGGCGACTTTGGGGATCCCGAGGGCTCGTCTTTCGTGGCCGTGGTGTTCTACTGTGTGATAGAAAGAGATGGCGAACGAGACGACGTTCCGGTTTCTTTTTCTCCAATAAGAACGCCAGTGCACATATCTGATCGAATCCCTCCACCACGACGGACTGATATCGAACCATGACTGAGGTATCGTGGATGTACCTGGATACCAACGAGAGTGATCTACCCGTGAAGCCATCATCCAAACATGCAAAGCTAAAGATACGTTCGCATATTTCTGGAGGGCAGTCTACCAAGCCCCTTCCAGAGACAGCGATACTCGAGGTTTGTAGGCTGCCTTCTGGGGGAACGCTGATCAATGGGTCAGAAATACAAACAACGTGAAATTTAACCACATTGAAAGACCTTTCTTCGATAATAGGGGTCTTGCCGCTGGTTGATGGAACAGCGTTAGCCTGGCGCCGACCCTTCGTAGCCATGCTTCCAAACGTCCAAGGCTTTGCCCAAAATTTCTTCATGGAAAGTCGAAATTGTGGAGTGTGGAAACGTATAATGATGGGAGTTGGAGTCAGACGAGGGTGCGTTCAAGGTGGGTTGCAGACAAAGACTCTTCATGGTGTCGACTGAAGGCTGTGAAGAATCAGCTACAACGAGGCGGTACAACTAGGTACAGGTCGAATTTTGCGTTCCTGATACTGCCGAGGTCCCCATTGATCAATATTGATTTCGCTGGCAACAGATGAACAGATGGATATCTGTTACTGCATACTTCCAATGTTCCAGAGTAGACAACTATTGAGAACAAGGTGGTCGAACTCCGTTCTGATTTTATGGAATTTCGTATGCACCAATGGGGGGGCCTGGGATTGCGAAGGAGCGGGAAACCTCTTACCTGAGCCACACCTTCTGATTTGCTGTCCACCTCTGTCCCACTTCCGCATTTGCAGCAATTCCAGATACTTGCTCCCCTTCGTGAGGTCTGACCGGCAAACTTGTTGAACATGCAATTCCAGTTCGTCGAACCGGCGAACAGAGAGATGAGTATTGTCGGGACTTTCTCACCGTGCACGGATAGCTGGTAGCAACTCGGAAGGCGTCCTTTGCAAAATGCCTTGCCATTGCGAAACTGTTATAAGCCCGTCGATTTCATCCAGAAATGCATCCTACAAACAGTCTTCCTCATTCTGTAGTTCTCCCAACTAGCCTCTCCCATTTTATCTACACCAATCCTCAGCAACAATGGCCAACTCCCCCCACGGCGGAATCTTGAAGGTAAGGGTTTTGTAGAAGTTTGACCACATGAGCACGCCATTGATAACGTGCATATTGCAGGACCTTCATGCTCGCGACGAGCCTATCCACAATGAGCTCAAGGAAGAAGCTCTCAAACTGCAAAGTGTTGTGCTGACTGAGGTATGATACCTTGAGCCAGCTATATTTGCATGCCATTAATTGGATTTTAACCTTCCTAGCGCCAATTATGCGATCTCGAGCTCATAATGAACGGAGGCTTCAGTCCTCTTGAAGGTTTTATGAATGAGCAAGATTACAAGTCGTGAGTTCTTGCTCATGGACCCTCGTCTTCCGAGGTTTCATCAGCTGATTGGATGTCACAGAGTCGTAGACACCCTTCGCCTCGCTGATGGCGCTCTTTTCCCTATGCCCATCACCCTCGATATTTCGCGAGAGGATGTCGAGAAGCTCAAGGTTGCTCCTGGAAGTCGCCTTGCTCTTCGTGATCCCCGCGATGACGAGGCTCTCGCTATCATCACTGGTACATCATCTTTTTACCTACCCGTCTTATTCGAGCTCACCTTCTTTGGCAGTGGACGATGTCTACCAACCCGACAAGGTGAAAGAAGCCATTGAGGTTATGGGCGCAGACGACCCTGCCCACCCCGCTGTTGCATACCTTCGCAGCAACGTCAAAGACTTGTACGTCGGTGGCACAGTTCAAGCAATCCAAGCACCCATCTACTTCGACTACGTTTCTCTTCGTTGTATGTCCTACTCACCGCTCAACCGTTTTCGAACACCAATTGATTCATACCCCACTTCCAGACACCCCTGCCGAACTCAGGGCCCTCTTCGAAAAGCTCTCGTGGCGCAAAGTAGTTGCCTTCCAGACACGTAACCCAATGCACCGAGCTCATCGTGAACTAACCGTTCGCGCTGCCCGCCAACGTCAAGCAAACGTACTCATTCACCCCGTCGTTGGTCTCACCAAGCCTGGAGATGTTGATCACTACACTCGTGTCCGTGTTTACGAGGCTATCATGGCTAAGTACCCTAACGGTATGGGTCAACTGGCTCTCCTTCCTCTCGCTATGCGTATGGCTGGCCCTCGTGAGGCAGTCTGGCACGCAATTATCCGCAAGAACTTTGGTGCTACCCACTTCATTGTTGGTCGTGACCACGCCGGACCTGGCAAGAACTCCCAGGGCAAGGATTTCTACGGACCCTACGACGCGCAAGATCTCGTCACTAAATATCATGACGAACTTCAGATCGAGATGGTTCCCTTCCAGCAGATGACATACCTCCCGTCTAGCGACGAGTACCAGCCTGTCGACGAAGTTCCCAAAGGTGTTCAGACACTTGATATTTCTGGAACCGAGCTTCGAAAGCGTTTAAGGACCGGTGCAGCTATCCCTGATTGGTTCAGTTACGAGTACGTGCCTCTTCTTGACATCCATCTATCCTTGACTCATCTACGATTTCGACAGTGCTGTTGTGAAGACTCTCCGAGCCAGCTATCCCCCTCGCGATAAACAAGGCTTCGTCTTGTTCCTTACTGGACTCCACAACTCAGGAAAGGACACCATCGGCAAAGCCCTCCAAACCGTACTCAATCAACAAGGCACACGTAGCGTATCGCTCCTTCTCGGCGACACGATTCGCCACGAACTCTCCTCCGAACTCAGTTTCACCAAGGAAGGACGAGCAGAGCATATCCACCGCATCGCCTTTGTCGCTGCCGAGCTCGCTCGCTCTGGTGCAGCAGTCATTTGCGCTCCCATCGCTCCTCACGAAGATTCTCGTGAGCACGCCAAGGACTACATCTTACAGAACGCTGGAAGTGGTGGCAACTTCTTCTTGATTCATGTTGCCACGCCTTTGGAGCACTGTGAAGCAACGGATAGGAAGGGGGTGTATGCGAAGGCTCGATCTGGAGAGATTACAGGGTTCCCCGGTGTTGATGATGTGTATGAAGTGCCTTCAAGAGCGAGTTTGACCGTAGATGTTACGACGCAGACAGTTCCGGAGATCGTACATGGTCAGTCGATTATCTGCTTCAAGGGTTGTGCGCTGATACTAACTGTCTTTCCTCATTCTCAGCTATCATGCTCCTTCTCGAGACCAGTTCACTCTTATAAACTTGGGCGGAGGTTGTAAACATGTATATTATCGGTCCACTCTGTTTTAGTATATGCCTGGTAATACTAGATTCTGGCTGTAGATTCCTCTTGTTTCCCTACCAATCAAATTTTAGCTTGCAATTCGATGGCGAACTGGCGATCCGACATAGGGGAACGACTCGAGGACTCAGTCGAGTGGGAGAGGACGGTGCTCTCAAGGGAACAAAGCCGTGATCTGGAAACCAGCTCAATGGGTGGGCGGAGATATATGAGGGAAGGGCCGGAAGATCAGGTAGGGTCGAATGGACGAGCTCCGGACATCACTATAGTCAGATCGTAAAAAAATTCAAGGAATGACTGCTCGAGGGCGGTCTACACCAAGCTTCGTGGCCCCCGACGGGGCGCACACAAGCGGCGAACTAAAGGGCGAACGTGAATCCAATACTCCACAACGACCATGCTCGCCTCGTTTATAATATAAACCGCCGACGTGATTTAGCTCTCTATCACTCGGGCTTCGAACTTCACAAGAAACGATACACCGTCAAGCCCTGTCACTGCTCATCCTCCCGCCCCAAGGGTCAGACTGCCGGACAAGGCGCCATACAAATTGCAATCTTGACGGATAGGTCGAAGGCTTAGGTATAGGGAATGGCCACGAGTTCCTCTGCCGTGGGTATGTCCAAGGTTTCGTATCGAGTGGTTTCGTCCCAGCAACCCAGCTGCCCGACCATGGTTGCTTGCCAGAACCTTTTAGCCTCCCTCACCTGTGCATCGTCATTCACCGAATAGGCTTCTGGTTTCAGAAAGACGATGATGCCAGATCCTGAATACGATTGGATCGCAGCCCGAAGAAGATCTAAGCTTCGACTGTACTGCCAGAAGGCTCCAAGGTGGTCAGCCAGCAGAGGGAACTGAGGAGGGCGCGCCTGGATGAGAAGTCTGGGAGGGGAAGAACGATGTGGATGTGATGAAGTGACGTCGCCACTTGGCAAAGGTATGTCGAGAGTTGTTTTCAACATCCTCGCGATTTCTGGATTGTATTCGAGCCCCGAAAATCGTACATGCGTCAGTGAGGGAGCGAGGTTTATGATTGACTTGACTCGTGTCTCTAATATGAGCGGCCCAATTACATGCAGCCTCTCTAAGCAGGGCAGAGGATGAGATGGACCGGGCTTCCAGATCTCGTCATCGACATCGACACTGTATATGGTGAGGTCCTTCAGTGCTGAAAGCCCGCTAGGCGGAAGAAGAAGCCCGGCAGATTGAGGCATGACCATGGAGAGGGTTTCAAGGGAACCGGATATTATGGCGAACAGATTCACAGCCGCCGCGATGATTTGGGCTTTAGCGCGATGAGCCGCCAGAATCCTCGCCGAATAGTCTAGGATAGTGTGCCACTCTGCCCAAATCGATGATGCCAATCAGCATCTGCTTTGGATTAGACAAAGCATTTTGACATACCTTCACGAGAACCCGTCGTTCTTACCCTCCTGGGACCCAGAGGTATTGATTTACAGAGCACAGAGCTGGTGAATTGACGGGCCCAACGGCTCAGGCGATCAGACCGGATGACAGTCGCAAAGAACTCGGGAACAAGGCTCCGAGTTCGAGGTGGATATGGTCGAGGTGGTGGACAATGTGAGAGGAATAGATGATGGACCCGACGATGTTGTATCTCCTTAACCTTCAGTATAGATGTCAAGGCGAGGATTTGGTCGAGTCCCTCCACACTAATGGATTGGTATCGCACAGACGCAGCTGAGCTGTGAATGTACCTGGAAACAAGCGAAAGAGATCTACCAGTGAAGCCACCGTCGAGGCACGCCAACTGGAAGATCTGCTGGCAAATCTCCGGAGGACATGTTTCCAAGACGGAGGGCTTGTGGCGACTCCAAAACAACTTCATGGTGAAAATGGGCCTGGGGGGATTTTCTATGAGCCCAAATTGTAGGCTCGGACAAGCGCACTTAAACTCACGCAGGTGTTTTGTTGGGGGTCCGACGTCGACCAAGTAGGGGACACGTGGGCGGAAGCTGCTGTTCTGACCGTTCGGTGTTTTCAGGCTGGCAGCTTGATCACGCAGTGCATGAAGGGAGCTTGTTACACAGGCTCAACATGTATAAGTACGACACTTTGATGAGAGATATGTAGATACAGTAGTCGATAGGTAGAGATATACACAGGTGCGATACATGTCGCAGAGGGTCGCAGATCTATGATCCTCAAACATGATAGTGGTGCAATGATCCTAGGCGGACATCGTAGTCAAAAAAAGCGAGAAAGTGTGCGCGTGTACAAATATCCTACACATTCCTTCCAATACAAATTCAGGGTACTTATCGTATGGTCGCTGTCTTCGGTCCACTGGTCATATGCTTCCAGTTCATTTCCCCCATATCCGCTCCGAATCCCCACACTTCAGTTACATCGATCTGATACCTGACGGCACCTGGGTGTCGATTGAGTTTCACCCAGAGCTCCTCACAGGGTTCCAACCCGCTCCTACTCGGACAAGGTGCATGCGGGTCATCCCCATGCCCTTCCTTCAGCTCCCAACAAACTTCGTCGCTACGAGTGATGTCCTCGGAGTGAATCATCTTGTGCGCGTGATGATGATGCTCATCACCTGAATGCTCGAAATTCGGAAGAGAGCCGATGGGGGATATAGGAGAAGATGGGGCAACATGGTAGTTGCCCTGAACGGCCTTGAATCTCTCCTCGGTCCCATCCTTGTATGGCTCGGTGCGGATTACTTCAACATCCAAGTCCCCAAGTGATTCTTGATTCGGTGAGAACTTGGCATGGAAGACTGCTTCTGTGATGCGTGCACAGGGAGCCGGTGCAAGAGATAGAGTGATGCGAAGGAGAGGAAGAAAATCCGAAGGATCCTCTTCAATGTGGAAAATCACGTGCGCACGAGTCTTGTCGTAGACTTCGTTGTAGGTCATTGACCGTATCACTGGATGACCAGCGACGCCGCTTCGATGAGGGACCGCATGATGACTCTCCGATGTCCCGGAGACGAGAGCTCCGGGGAATCGTTTGGACCAGCACTCGCATCGGACGTCTTGGAAGGTGGGGTGCATACAAACAATAGCGTCGACGTCAAGATCACTGGTATTGGACTGCAGAAGCCCTGCAGCTTGGTAGTGAGAATGAAAATAATAGTCGTCCATTATATGTAGGAACTGACGAACGTTTGGATGTGGGATGACTCGCGAGTTGTCAGGTATTTAAGTCGGGGTATAAAGGATTAGACTAGCCTCCCGACCCAGATTGAAAGCTGCTCATGTCGTCTAGAACATGGCCTTGCCATGGACGGGCATAATTGTGGCCGACGACTGAATGAAATGATCCGATGACCAGCTTCGCAAGGAAGTGGGGAACGCCAGATGATAAGTCAGTGGAGGTAAGGAGCTGGGTTCCATGGTTCCACCGCGTCTTCTGAGGTTTCGTGGCCTATCACAAACTTCAGCAACACCTTATGACCTTGGAGTCGTAATTAAACTTAAGGCGGGAATGCAAATAGCCGTTGAGCGGCGGTCGAGGCATCGGACCACACAACCATCCAGCCATAACACCGACCAAGATCAAAATGACCTCTGCATGTCGTTCATATACATGTGCAACGAGGAGGAGTACTAGAATACGCGTCAGGGAGGAAGATGATGCCTGAGGCTTCCATCGCAAGTTAACAGTGATATCGATGTTTGGATATCGCGGACGACAACGGGAGACCAATCGCGACTTCTCCGGCCTGACGATGAACGCAACTACGCTTGAGCCTTGAGGATTGTGGACCCAGGGTTTTTGGATAGGGAGGAAATATTGACATCCTCGACGCCTTGCAAGTTGCAGCGTTTGGGACGATGTGCTTATAGTGGTGGTTTCGGGCGCCGCCGTATACAGCTCTGGATTTCTTACGATTGGCTTCGGTAACCTACTTCAGTAGTATCGCACAGCGCACTGCACAGTCCTCCAAAGTGTTCCAAATTCCAACTTGAATGACCTATCCGTCAGATTTTGACAGTGCACGCCTCCCACTTATGAGTGGCATCCATATGTCGAACGCTGTGGCGAAACAATGCATCTCAGCTCCACATCAAGCCCGAGGCCGAGTTCCCCTTGTCCGGGTCATCTGAAACTTATCCTACAAGTAGGAAAGTACTCTCGATAGCTTGGTTTCAAACAAGCCAAGACTACAAAACCACATGCTCATACCTCCAGGCGACAGGGCACGAATCACTGAACCTGTGCTCGGTGCGAGCCAGAGATCGAATTTGACATCACGAACCAGTGGACTGTAATGATCCAGGCGTAGGGCCGTGATCGTTAACACCTACAAAAATTGGCGTGGAGTCGCTTGAACCCCAGTTCATGAAAGCGCCCATGATAACCACGAGGATACAGAGAGGGCTCACTCTAGCTCACGGGAGAAGGTAGAACCTTATTTATCGCCTTCGCGAACCTCTCTATCACCTCGCACTAGTGCTCATATGCACCCATCCATTTCAACTTCAGAAGAGCAGCTTGCCAGTGTGCTACCGATTTCCCTCGATGAAAAGCCAAATTCGTGACTTCATCGGCCTTGGGAGATGCATATGAAACGAGGTTGATCATGGAAACTATCGGTAAGCGCAGCACGCAGGAGCACTGGCGACTCTTCCAAACCATCCAGCGCTTCTTGGCATGGGCATGCACTCAGGGTTCAGTCAAGGTTCAGCACCGCCATCTGCTTATCAGGGTAATGTGACTTGAGTAACACCGTCCTCCATCCTATATATTTCCAATCGTTGTTCGCCATACTTTCCCTGCGTACTATCGTCCTATCACCCATTTCGCCGCCTTCACCATCTTCTGCGACGAACTCCGGCCATGGCATGGTATCAATGGTTTCTGCTATGTCTCACCCTTTCCTTGCTTCACGATCAGAGCCTCGCCTTCACTGTCCGCATCGCAAAACGGGTGGTAGATCCCAACGACGCAGGTTTTATGACTATCCCGTTGACAATCGAGAGCAATACTCGCAGGTACACCACTGTCGTCGACATGGTGAGTTGATCAAATCTTCATTGGATGGACCGTCCTTGACCACTGTCCGTCTCGTTAAGTCGAATGGGACATCCCAGCAGTCATTCCGTTTCGGACTTACGACTAGTACCGGATACACGATGGTCGCGGGTTCAAGTTGCGATGCATGTACTTCAGTGCCCACGTTAGTCCACTCTTTCTCGACTCTCGTATACAAATCATCTCTCAACGATATCCTCTCTCAGATACAATCAAACCAAGTCCGTCACGGCCCAAAATTGGACTGAAGCGCCCAGTACGGGGAATGGCGCGACGAATCCTTTTAGTTCGCCGTTAATCAAAGAAGTATGTAGCGTTCAACAGAGCAATGGGACCATCTGGGGATATGCGAACCAGACCAGTGAGCCGATCCGATCTTCTCTCATAATTTACCATTAATTCGTTGCAGTCGTCGTGGCTAACCAGAGCACTTCCATCTTCACCAACGGAGTTTCTGGCCTATTCTCGTTGGGAACCAACTCGCACGCCGGAACGTATTCCGATAGTATCATTGGCTACTTACTTTCCAGTAACCCGAAGATGGCAAGCCTAGTCATTGGCATGGCCATCAACTCTGGTGTAAATTCAGACGACGGTGGTGCGTTGCATTTGTTGATGCCGGACCCGGACTCGTTCGTCGGAAATGTGGCCTGGAAGACGGTACAAGGCTCAGCTCCGGATGTTGGGACAAACACAACCTTCCAACCCACATCACAACCTGCAGTAACTGGGGAATGGCTGGTACAGCTAGATGGGTGGTCATTCAAGTCCGGCGCGGACACTATTTCCAACGTCCAAGGTGGAATGTCATCCGTGGACCCATACTTTCAGGGCATCTACGTCCCTTTCGCCCAAGCGGCGCAAATTTGTGAGGCGTTGTACCTCAATCCCTTGCTCCAATTTCGTTAATCCTTCTCCTCAGATGCTGGAGTGAACAACGCGATTCTCCAAGGCAGTTCGGACACCCCAGGCACGCAGAGATGGGCCATTCCGTGCGACTCGAAGATGTCGTTTACCGTCAGTTTCAATCCGGCGTCCTTCAGCATCGACGAATCCATTCTGGTATCGAGGCAGGGTGCTGCTTGCTATGGAATCATTGAAGGCTGGGCTGATACAACCAATCCAAATTATCTCTTGGGATCCCAATTTCTCAGCACCGTTTACACGTATGTCGTTTCGTAGAGACTTATGACTGGATCCTCCTCATTTGACGAATCACAGAATCTTCAATGCGTCTAGCCCTTACACTTCGACATCAAGCTCCCTCGGGTTCGCACAGCGAGCCCCAGTTCAGGGAGCAAGTAAAGGCACAAATGTAGGCGCAATTGTTGGTGGCTCGGTGGGAGGTGCCGCATTTCTTGTGATGGTGGCTGGGCTTGGCCTCTTCACTTACCGATATTACAAGACCCGAAACAAGAACGCCAACACCCAGCCCGATAATAAAGCCAATCCGGATTCCTTCGAAAAACGACCATCGAGTGGTGTCATCATCAGCGGTGGCGATGAGTATATCACTACTTCGCAGCAGCAGCGAAAGTTGCAATATCGGGATTCCACCCATCGCGATTCGATGTATTCTCAGGACACGTACACGAAAGGAAATCTCTCACCAAATTCGACGCGCTCCGGACCTCTTCCCCAGCAGCCAGTTTCTCCATCGACCTCCTCAGACCGATTGAGGTCGAGCACGCACGGGAATCTTGGTCCAGAATACAAAGTTGAACCCTTCGTCCCGAATACTGCTTCTGGAGATTCGGCGCAGGCTCTCTATCCGGTCGGAATGCGCAGGCAATCTGCGACCTAAACTAGCTTGGTGGGGCTCTTTCTGGGTTATCCATGTGTGCTCGTTCATACCAGAATGACATGGACAATATTGTATGGATTAACGGTCCCCTGTACTCCTAGGGGTTTGCCAATGCTTTGTATATGGACACTGGGAAATGTTGGTACTCATGTGAGAGATGATTCAAAGCGTCGTCAGCCCGAAGTTCAATGGGAATTCCGTGGCCTAGAGACGCACATACAATATTCTAGCAGGGTCCTAATAACCCTATACGTCTCTACCACCACAACCACATCCGCGCTTCCACTTGATGGGTCTGAGCTAGAATGGATCAATTCGAGACGACGAACGCGAACGGAACACCCAAGGCAAATTAGGAGCAACCAAACTGAGGTCGAAGCACCTCGACAAAAACGATAACCGGCGTTTGAACAATTGGCCTGAAGGAATGAAACACCCATACAACCAAATAAACCCCTACGAGCCAAATAAACGCCTGCAAACCCAGTGCCAGGGAAGTTGAGCTGCTCTCGAGCAGTTGTCCAAGCGAAGTAGACTCCCGCACCAACCCTCAAGCTCTCCTGCGAAGCAACCACTTTATCCATCCTCAGCGTCTTATCAGACGTTCAAGTAACGCCACTCAGGGTAGAACGATAGCCTTGTCCACGGCAATGGCACCGCACCACATCACCTCTGCCGGGGGTAGGGCGACGAATACCAAGGCGGTGCTGTATCGGGACCAGTGAAAGCCGGAATGGCCCTCTCCCTAGGTGAGATTAACATGGCAAAGCTCGCTACGCACTATTCGACCCACCTATGAATCCATCTCATGCAGTACTCTTCATCACGGCTTTGATGGCCATGTTCTTCGTGGTCCGTAAAAGAAAAATGTCCTCGTCACGGGATCAGGACGTTAGGGACGTTGGAGGACAAGCTGAGAGAGTTAAAAAGACATGGCAAGCGGAATCAACGAGATAGGACTCGGGGAAACGAATGATGGCGCAATTGTACAGTCATTCCTGACATCTGTCATCTATCCGATGCCTCGACAGTCACCTCTACCTCACCATTGCTCAGTGGCGCGGGCTCAGCAGGGTTGCGGACTGTGTCGCCAGCCCCGAGCGGACCTCCGAGGTCTCCTATGCGAGAGGTACATCGACATTCGTGGAATCTATCCGAAGCATCCGCGGCATCTGGGTCCACGCTGGTGGGCGACGAGGTAGCCTAGTCGGATGACCTGGAGAAGATATTCCGCGCCGTAGAAATGACAATAACATTGCCGCCATGGCATACAAGAGAGACAGCCACCGTTGGTTATTGAGATTGTGGAACGAGAGATCCAGACGATGAACCATGCGAAATGCGAACCGACTGAGTAGTTCTGGTGAGTGACTTTACCCCCGCGTGCATTGGTGAAAAAGGATTTATCCCGTCTTTCAATATGCGCAGTACAGATTGTAAACTCCCAAAACCTTGTAAAATGTACGATCAGCACGTTGGTGATGGTATTTACAACCCAACCGGACACTTCCAGCTTCCAGTGGACGACCAACATACCAACAATCCCACAAGAGTGAATCCAATAGTTGATCTCACCTATAGATATGAACCACGATGATCAACCAAATCGAACACACAACTTGAACGATGGTCGTGGATTCTACTCCCGCCAAGTGCTGTTGCGCCGTCTCAGCGGCTCGGGGTAGTGGACTTGTGCCACTCTCCTGGTTAGAATGGTCTCCGTCGAGTTCATCCTTCCTTCAGGGCCCCCAGAAAGCTGTCGGAAATCCGGTGTAATTAGATGGTGCCATGGTGGAGGTTGACGCGACGGTGAGCGGGGGGGCCGGTCGGAGTTTGAAACTCTACTCTGAACAATGAACCAGTTCCGCTGCTGCTCAAATACGACTCATGTACCACACCAATATGTATCACGCCAAGTCTTGTTTCCTCCAGCTGGCCGGACCTGCCATACCCTTCCAGAAATTCAGAGCGCTAGACGGATATACAAAGTTGCTCCTCGTCACGATTTAGGATAGGATGCGACTCGGGAATCCGCACCACTTCAAAGCTCATGAGTGAAAGCTACTGGTGCCTCTGAAATGCCCTATAACCTTTTGAAATGATCGCTCAACAAGTTGGTGTCACCTACTCCCCTCCCCACCACCTCTCGTCGATGTCGAGCCAGAACTCGATGGCCAAGTTTCCTTGGGTTGCCTTGAACCCCAAGATCCCGTCATCTCGGATGAAATATCTTGCTCTTTGTCTGTCTGCGTCCCACTACGCAGTAATCGGGGAACCCATCGCCACCCAGACCTCCTCGCGACCCAACAAAAACCCAGGAGGACGAGTCCAAACAAGACTACGGAGACAGTGATGAACGACAAATCCCACCCGCGAGCAGTCATTTTTTGTGATGCTCACCCAGCAGGAGGATAATGGTCACAATGACTCCTTTTGATAAGGTATCGGCGACCTTTTGGACCTTCGCCTTACCAGATGGTGAACCCACGCTAGCTACGGCTGAAGACTCGGGTAACATTTTACCAGCTGAATACGACTATTGGAAAAGTGAGGCGGGGTATTTCAATGCAGCGCGGGCACTGACGTTTTGTGAGGGTGCGAGGTGAGCTGGTAAGTATGTTATGTTGAATATATCACGGGGCTATGATTTATATTCCCAACTTGCGATATAGGCCGGTGATGCTCAGAGGCAAATTAGTGTTTCGGTGGTATATCCGTCATCGCCTAGCCATGATCTACGCCCTCCATCTCTTCATTGTAGCTACATTGTCATGGCTGTGCGGTTTGGCTTCCATTATAGGATGAAGCCACGCTTCCCATCGCATCGCATTCATTCTGAGCTTCACCGCTTTCCCACTGCCTCGACCTGCCAAATTATTCCAGGAATTACCAACCTTGAACCTTGAATCCTTGAACCTTGACACCAAATCTTTGTAGGGAATCATGCTCTGGATATGATCTGGCGAAGTGCATCAGAAGGTACACCGCCATCCTTCTGATCAGAAACCAGGTCAATTCATAATCTATTGAACAGTGGTTTTACACCACTACCGAACAATGTCCCTACGACGTTTACAGGGATCTATCCTAGCCCCCGTGTCTATTTCCTAATACCCGAAAGAACCGAAGTTGCGGTGAAAGCCAACCATCTGATGTGACCCTAACTACACAGCTGCTGCCAGCGGTGGTGTCATCAAATAGGACTGCTCGATAGTGCCCTGTCGATGCCCTGGAACTTCTTCCCCCGTTCGTGGACGGGCGATGGATGATGTTATAGTGGCTCTGGAGCTTGTGGTTCCAATACTAGCGCGAAATGTAGCCAACTGTGTCGTCGACGAAAGCTCCACTCCTTTGTCATCGACATCGCTGTTGCTCGCGTTGGAAAAACAAGGATCGGCCCCAATCTGTGGTCCCTTCGTATGGTCATCTCCTTGAGAGAGCCGCCGACTCAAATATAGGATCGGCCACCACAGCCGGATCCATATACTCTTTTCGCGTCCCCTCCCATGGACGAAATTGCTCCTCTCTAGTGCCACGATGATCCAGATCGTGAAGAGGGTCAGAGCAACTGTCGCCACAGCGTAGTGGCCCAAGGTTCCGCGTACACCCTCAGCAGAGTTGAGCTGGATGACGTTCATCCCGAATATGCCCTGTCGATAGTGTGAGAATAAACATCATCCAAGCGTTGGGAGTCTAGAAGATACGTACAGCTACAAAAGTAGCGGGTAGGAAGAACATTGTCAGATATGAGATCTGTGTGGGTGATGCATAAGTGAAAGTTGGGAACCGGTACTTGATTAATTCACGGACCTGCTTCATTGCCGCTGTGTCCTCGATGTTAACGGTCGCGAACGCCTGAATGCAGAATCAGTACCAATTCCGCCTGCATGCAAGAATTTGACAAACAAGGTCCGTAACGTTCTTCAAACGCAACACTTGTCTGTTTCTACTGGACTCCAACCTTTCGATCTCAGAGAGTAGATGATTGCATTCCCTGCGCATGAGATGTTTCGAGTATTTGGCTCTCTGTTTGAATGGCTCCTCTTCAAATGGACCACCTTCCATGGTGGGATTGGGAGTTTCAAGGACGAAAGTGACTGACTTTTTGAAGTCGATTAGAAGAGATTCGTAGTGAAGTAGATGGGCCCGTATTTTGTGCAACTCGCGCACAACCTGCATGTCGTTGGTCGATATCACTCGTGATTCCTGGAGACGATATTGGATGAAGATGATGAGCAACAAATAACGACCATCGGTAAATATCAGCACTCACCAGCGAGGTTATATGCTCATACAGAACGGAGAGCGCTTCATCCCATGCATACACCGCGTACCAGAGTATGGCTAACAACACGAAAGTGGGATCGTCTGATTGTTCGAAAATTTTCTGCCAATAGACACTCTGACTTGCTCCGCACACCAGGGAACGGAGACGATCTGCAGAAGTAGTCTGCCATTTCTCATCTGGGTGGTATGAAATAATCGTGTTTAACCCGGGTTTGCGGATAAGGTGGAGGGCGAGGAGATCGAATTGGAGATGGCTGACACCTTCAAGTGCCAGAATAGTGGTAAGGAAGGGACGGCCACCGTTATTAGTAGGACAGACATACCGGTCTTCGAGGTGAGGAAGAGGGGAGTTTGAGTATCAATCAATGCCTCGTCTTCTGCAAGAAAAAGGGAACGGGAACGGGCTTGTACTTTCGATCGAGAATGAGAGGAAGGTTTTCCGTCTGTCTGGGTCGTTCTTGTGCGGATGAACGTCAAGGTGATGGTTATATCTGTGAATCTTATGAGCCTCCATCCACAAAGAAAGATATAATCCCCCCCACGATCTGCCTCCCCAGGAGGATCCCATTCTTGATATCGTGAAGGGATCCAATTGAGAGAGGATGAGAAGAAAAAGGGTTCGACATTGTATCTGTAATTGGTGAGTGCGTGTTACCTAGATCATCTCCATCCTGCTCACTTGGTGCCCAACATTTGGAGAACTGGTAGGGACATGTTATGAACGAACAAGGTTCGAAGACGAATGTCCATCGGACGCTAAGAGAAGATTCCCTTAGTCTCCCGTATACATGGTGCCCAAAGACCAGACCTTCGCTTACTTCCTGTTGGATGGACTCCCAGAAGGATTCTTCCTGTCCTCGGTGGCATCGATGGTCAGAGTAGCCTTCAAATAGTCCAGTTTGCGTCACATCCACTTTGTAGATAGTCGATTCAGTGTTCCCCGAACAACCGGTGGTGATTCTGCTCCGTCTTGCTTGGGACGGCGTCCAATTGGGAAAACAATTTTGCGGGTATGTTTCCCAGTTCGTTTGTTGTCGCGAAGGGGCAGGAGATTCAAGGCCAGGCTTGAAGAAGTCTGATTGCAGGTCCATCCACGGCCATGGACCGCACGGTGCAGCATGACGATGTCTGGTATTCACAAGGCATATCTTGAGTATGGCAAACCTTTGAAGGAAGAGTGACACTGACTTTGGGGGCGGTATTCTGGGCGGTGTTACTTCGAATCCAGGCAAGTCAGCCGGAACATGGTATGGAAGAGAGGACGTATCAGTATCCATATGGCTGAGAAGGGCTTGGGGGCGGAGTGAATGGTTGCGATTCTCGCATGCTTATATCGATAGTACGAGCGCTTCATTGAGGCGCCCAACCTTAGGTTCGCGGCACGACATCAGCGCCGCAGACTTCTTGGCTGCACGGGATAGAAGAAGTTATGAGCTAGATGACCACCGATATCAACGCGAGGCGTAAAGCGGCTTCTAGTCTGGTCTGTTGTTCGCTTTGGCAGGCGTCACGCGTCATCCTTGAGGCCACAGCATTCTATCTCAGACCACGTTTGTGGGAGCCGCCGGTTCAGTCCGCCAAGAGTGGCGGGTAAGTCCCATATTATTGGCGAGCAAAAGCCTCCCGTTTCTGGGTTCGGCTGAAAATGGGTATGGAGATGATCATTGCAATGAGTGGTCGTGTTGAGATGAAAGCTAGAGAGAGCTTTGAGCGGCATGTAGAGCCAACCATCCAACTAAGAATATAGTAGTAACGGGACGTACCTTGAAAGAAGATTTCGATGCTCAAGTGACTCTCGGGCTTTCCTTGTATGATGAGCTCGTGGATCATCGCACCGAGAAGCAGTCGGATGAGAGAGATAGCTGTAGAAATTCCTGGGAGGCTGGGTTGAGGCAAGGTCCCAGTCCGAGATCCAATACTTAAACACGATTGGAACGACTGAACGCAAAGGAAGTCTGAAGGAAGTGCGCGACGAAGATTTGAAGTATTGAATGCCCAACAAAGTCCCCAAAGCTAAATTGACACGAGCAATATATATGTACCCGATGTGCCATATGCCAGAGTGAAGATCCCTCGTGTAAATGAGATATAAATATCCAAATGTCGAAATTTCGCAGATCCTAGTCGGAATGATCCAGATTGATCAATGGAGATCAAGCCCAATAGGTATGTCGTGGTATATCAGGCAGGGTTCTTGGGTATAGGGCGTCGCATTTTCTGCCACCGTCGCCGAAAATAGGCGATTGGCCACATGAGGCGAGTCCAAAAGCCCATTTCCTCCCCCTCCACGTGGAAAGGACTGTTCTTCTGCAAGGCCACGATAATCCATACCGTCAAGGCCGTGAGGATGATGCTCGTCTCAACGTAGTGGATCAACGTCCCGTTTGTTCCAGGATTGATTTCCCTGACATTCATGCCGAATACGCCCTGAGGGGAGAGAGGTAGTTAGTACCAATCACAGATTAGGGTGCCAGAATCACGCACGGCTGCAAAGCTTGCCGGAATGAATATCATGGTAAGGTATGAGATCTATCAAGTCCATCCGGATCGTCAACAGAGCTGGAGGATTATGAGCAAAATGACTGACCTGCTTCATGGCGGCTGAGTCCCGAACGGTAGCTTCGGTCAGCCTTCGCATATCTTTACTATCTTCTATATTCACTGTAGCAAAGGCCTAAGGGGAACGATAAACCAGATGACAAAGTCCAAGACAATGCGTCAACTTACAAGATTCATAACGTTCTTGAGGCGGCTACTCTGCATGACTCTACTCCGTTCCAACCTGTCGATCTCCGACAGCAGATTCTCACATTCGGTTTTCATCAACGTATGGGAGGTTTCACGCGTTTCGGGATCATAAGCCGGCGCATCCATGGCGGGATTTGGAGTTTGAAGGACGAACGTAACAGATTTGTGAAAGTCGTTAAGAAGTGAAGCATAATGCAATAGATGAGCTTCGATAATGTGGAGTTCCCGTACTAGTTGCATGTCATTCGTAGATATCACTCGAGATTCCTAATCTCGGGTATGCTCTCGTTAGAAATGTGAGTGTCAAACTTGACAGACCGGCAGCACTCACCATCCAGTTTATATGCAAATATAATACTTCGAGGGCCTCATCCCAAGCGTAACATGCATACCATAGAATTGCCAGCAAGACGAAGGTCGGGTCGTCTGATTTGGCGAAGATCTTCTGCCAATATACACTCTGACTCACTCCTTGCACCAAAGAATGCAACCTCCTCGCAGAAGTCGTCTGCCAAACCGCGTCCGGGTGGTAGGAAAGAATCGTACTAGAGTCCGGATTGCGGACCAGGTGGATGGCGAGAAGATCCAAGAGGAGGATGTTCCCAGCTGGTGAACAAGACTGTCAGTTTAACGAGTGCGATAAGGATAAATGGGGTGTCATACTGGAGCTAAGGGACAACGGGGCTTGGGTATCAATGATTTGGTTGTCAACTGGATGAGTGACGATTAGGGGCACTCAAGAGTACCAAGATGAAGGCGGACAAACCGAAGACGGGTATGGTATTAGGTCTATCTCTCAACCGGGGTAACGTTTCCGTGGATGGGGTTGGGGTTGGTGGACGCGTGAGGGGGTTTTGGATTGTGCGTATGAAAGTCAAAGTGATCGTGATGTCTATCAAAACGTTTAGAATGAGGTTTCATCGATGAATGTCAGTGTTGGCTTACGATCGCTCTTGCCAGGCACAACTTCCTCCCGGTATCGAGAAGGAATCCAATTCAGCGAAGACGTGAAGAAAAACGGTTCGACATTGTATCTAAGAATACCGAAATTATAGTACTTGACGATGGAAGTATGATGTACACTCACTTGGTTCCCAACATCTGCAGCACAGGCAACGTCATATTATCCACGAATAGCGACCGAACCCTCATCTTTGGACGCTAACAAGGCCGACAATACATTCAATCACACATCCAATCCGATCACGGGCCAGCACTCACCTGCTTCTGCATATCCTCCCAAAAATGCTCGTCATTATCCTTCACCCAAAATTGCTCATGATCTGAAAAACTCCCATCGAGCAAAACATCCACTTTATAAATCGACGACACTCCGGTCTGCGGTGGTCCAAGTGGCCCAGTGATTTTGCCCCTCCTCGTCTGGTCGGGGGTCCAATTAGGGAACAGGTTTTGTGGGTATCCTGGCCATGAAGTATCGACTGGTTGTGCTTGAGGTGGTTGAGCCAATTGAAAAAAATCGGACCGGAGATCCATCCACGGCCATGGACCAGATGGTGCTGCATGTCGATGCCTGCATACACTTGCACACCGTTAGATCGTTCTGCCCGCGAGATTAACATGCATGAACACAACAACAGGAAGGTCCGCGAAATCATAGATGGGGGTGGAATAAGATCAAACGACAAATCACCTTGGTGCAGGAATCCTTGGAGGCATTCGCCATTCGGCAACGTCGCGACCACTGCGCGGCTCGAGGGAAAACACCATGGACTCTCTAACGTTCATCGTGGAAGTGGTGAAAGTGAAGCAGAGTTAGAATAGTTCAAGAGCATGCTGCGTGGCCTGGGAGTGTAAGCACAGAGTATTAGGCGCCTGCTGGTGCTTAATCCCGGAGGTCACGGTAAGAAGGCGCCAACGTTGCTGCGTTCAAACTTTGCCAGACCTACTGGAACCGACCAAACACCGATTCGTTGGCCTTGGCCCGTCCACCTTGGCGACCGTTTATAGCAGGGTGGTTATAGGATGTGGAGATATCTTAGATATGCCTTTCTCAGGCCTACTCACGATGCATGCATATGATGTAGATCCGAGGCCACGCTGCAAGGTCCAGGAGGCGATGAGGCGAACACCACGGAAAATCACGCACAGAATCAAGCAAATAGCGGCAGACCATAGGATCAGGAGAGGAATGGAACAAGATATGATCAAAGAGACCTGATTCTAGTGATAGTACATATTCACAGCGCCGACAAGGGATATGATTATAACAGAAAGCAAACCGAAAGCTAGGAACCGCGCAACGAATAGCCTTATAGTGATCCATGCGTGGAGCATATATAATGCAAGGGACAGCAAGATGGGCGCTTATTGACGGGAGCCATATGCCCGGCACCACCGCGATCCTACGTTTTGAGTTAGTCCTGGGAATGGGGCCGATAGTGAAGGTGTTGCGGGGCGCCACGCCTGGCGTTGGTCGAGTCATCGACACTTCTACTCCAACCCAGACGTCCTCCCAGCACATACGCTCTCCGAAGGCCCTCGGACCAAGGAAACGCTCTCTATCGCCCAACGAGAGTCAATAATATAACACCGCCATTTCCGCCGACACAACCGCCAATCCCGCAATAGTCATCACCAGAAGCGGCAAAATATTCCAATAGGCAAACTCCCTCTGCTTCACAAATATGCCCTTCTGCTTCAGGATCGCCCTCCAGAGCAAACCCGCCAAACTCGCTGAAAACGTAAAACTGACAGCTCCGATGTTACTCGCAACCGCCAAAGCAATCGCAGCTGCCCTAAACGTATGATCTGGGAGTACCGCAGCACGCGCGACTTTCGTGAGGAGGATAGTAGCGCCGATATTGGTTCCAGATATGTTGCACATGATGACGCCAATTACGCCCATCACCCAGATGACTGGGTACATTTGGCGGTGGGTGACGTGGACCAACCAGGAGGCGAAGACGTTTATCCAGCCCTGGTGAGAGAGGGCTTCGATGAGAATGAATTGGGAGAATGCGAAGGGGACCAAGGCGAAAGGGAGGCGGGGGAGTGCAGTGAGGAATGTAGGGAAGTGGGCTTGGTGGCGCGAACGGAATGATGTTAGGCGGGATCGCTGGCGATCGACGAAAGTTTTGTCAGGCGGCGAAACGGTGAGGGTTTGAGAGGACTCGGCTGTGGGTGGGTCGTGTGTACGTAATGAAGGTATGCTCTTGGTCTGAGTTCGAGAATTATTCGATAATGATCTCTCGAGTGCAGCCATCATCACTTGCTCATCGGGTGATAAACCATCGACAGGGGTCTGAGGAAGGTCCCGCCCATGCATAGGAATCTTATTGACAAAACGGTAATGATCCCATGCAAAGTCGAATATCAGCTTTGTCACAGCAAATGGCAAAGTGATCTTCCACACGTCGATTTTGAAGAAGCTGACAATGATGGCGACAATGAGGCAGGATCCCAGCAGGATGCTGCCCACCCAAGCACCCTTTGGATCAAGCAAAACGGAGTGCGGATCAAGGTCGGTTGTCACTTGCAGTTTCCGTGGAAGATGTTTCCGATCGTGGAACTGAGCCGCCAGAGCGATGAAACACACGACATTGCATGCGATGAATGGGAGGATGGTATAGGCGGTGAAGGCAGCGTTGTTAACACTGAAGCCTTCACAAATAACAACCTATGCAGGGCAATGCGGCATGATTGACATGGAATCTGTGTCGAGAACTGATGTGGCAACGTACATTGGTGGGATTCCCAACGAACAAAACCATACTGGCCGTATTGGCCGCTGCGAACTCAGAGATGAGCCACGGTATGGGTTCAAGCCCTGCAACCTTGGTGTAGTAAACGAGGAAAGCGGTGCCTGAGAGAATGACCGGGTCGTTCCCGAGCAACACGCTTAGCATCGTCAACATGAGGTAGAAGTAGAAATAGAGTTTCCATCCATTGGAACCTCCACGGTTACTAACCCAAAACGCGGCTGCCTGCAAGATACCTGTGATGTCAAGAGTAATGGCCATGTACGCCAAGGAAAAGAAGAGGATGAGGATATTGTAGGGCTTCACTCCATCCGTACCAACGATTCCATCCCGGATAACTGTCGGGTTTAGACATTGGGCAGCCCATAGGATGGCGATCGCAAGGATGGGGGCTGTGGTGAGGTTCAGGGGTATACGTGGCGCAAGTCGGAACGTGGGTATCGAGATGGGATGGATCACGAAGATGATGGAGAGGATGAAAATGACCAGCGTCGTGATAGAATATCCTGTGATTTCGGACATCGCAGGTTTGGGAGCGTAGGGGTAGAGGTAACGGTAGGCCAGAGCAGAAAGTAAATGGAGCGACAATGCAAGGAGTAATTTTAAAATGTCACTCGGTTAGGCGCATGTACCGTACAGCCTTAATATGCACTGCCTCGTACGCCACTTCAGCTTTTTATAGGTTGCGTGAGGAGCCTATGTACTGCAATTGCTCATGGGTACCACAATCGTTGTAATTTCGTTTCATCAGTTACCCCGCTTGACGAGATTCGAAGGCACAAGAGCGACAAAGACAGAAATGCTGAGGATGCGATAGGTGTCACTTCGCTAAAGGAAGTTGGTTGGCTATGCAAACTCTAGATAGGCAATCTATGTTCATATTCCATCAGACTAAGCTACCGATGCCATCCGTGCCGTAGACACAGCATTTCTCGACCACTCGAATCCCCACTGTGCACAACGTGCCACGTAGGTAAGCGCCCATCCTCGGAAGGATGGTACAACACTGGTACACCGCTCCCTTGGGGCGACACATAGCTACAGTACAACAAGGCAAACAAGGTTGCTAATGAGCTGGAACCCATTCGGACATGTGGGTGGCGCGCACGGTAAGGCCCGCCCTAATGGGAAAGCATCCGTTCTGAAGGGGAGTAATGTCGGTCGCCGTCCCTTTGGAAGGTTTGATGGTAGCTAGTGGGGTTACAGCTCGTTTCAGAACCACGCGGAAAACTTGAAACCTCGTTTTGCTCTCAGCCACCAGCAGGACCGTGGGATGAGCCCCAGAATGTCTCCCAACAATGTCCCAGGGACCAATACTTGACACATGTCGCCAATTTGGGCGACTGTGGCAGATGAATGCAGAATGGTTCCCGCCGCATACAAGGCGCCCATTGACAAATTCATATCATTCTGAAATGCGTAGTCGGTCTCCAAGAGTCAGTTCTACCATCTGTAGATGTAAAAGATGCGCTAAGATGCTCCTGAGTGAAATTACAGCGCTATTCCTCTCTCCAGAGGGTTCGGACAAGTCCGACATGCCACACGATATCCATCAAAGTCTTGAGGCCCAGAGCTTCGGAAAAACGTCGGCTGCGGACTCCGACTCATGAAAGGAGAGAAGAAGAAAACGCAGATTCCGCATAATTATGAAAAGCGCTGTAAGAGAACGGCAGTAGGGGCAGTCAAAATATGTAACTTATCGCAGGTGTGAGGTGACACTGTCAGTCAGGCTGTGGCGACAGGTGGTGAAAAGGGGTCTCACTGGTGTGTTAAGGGGAGGCAATATAACAACTAACACGCTTAGGAGATGCTTGATAATCCGGCCAGGTATAATCGTTAGCTCGCAGGAGAAGGAGAATAGGAACTGACAGGGCTCACGAGATTGGGTTCGACCGACCCTAGTATCTCCCGTCGCAACGACGGGCTTATATTGGAACGAGGGACGACCTGTTCAGGTCATAATAGTTGGCGGCAATAACCACCGACGAGAATTTGGCAACGTTATGGAAGATACGTGACTACTCCCGCTCAACTGAATACAAAATGACAGTGAGACTGGCGCACTACACCCACATGGATTCAGTGTCATAAGACAGACCCTCATAACTAATGCGGCGTACCTTGACTGTCATTCATGGTATCTTCAACTCTTAACGACATACTGCTATTCTACAATGTCAATTCAAACGCGTAGCCCTAGATGGTAAGCCGAACAGCCCGATTCATAGGTGGTTGAGGAGCTACGCCGCAAGCTCGAGTATCCAGTCCAGGAACTCAAGAATCATTAGCATTGCTCCCAAGGCGGTCCATGCTCGATCTGTGCAAAAGCGCTGGAGTCCTACACAAGGTTGTAGATGGAAGCAGGGACCAAGTATCCAGCGCAAAGCTCAGTCATGCAAAGCTCAGTCAGAACTGAGAAATGATCGATTCCTAAATGCCACATATCTGAGCACCGGGAGGCACAGTGATAGGACAGCACTTGAAAACCACACCCTTCGGACAGCACATAGCTCCAACAGGGCATGCAAAGTCACTAATGAGCTTATACCCAGCTGGACACGTAGGAATCGCGCACGAGTTGGGAATCGGGTCAACGATGAGGCATCCGGTCTGGCGGGATGTAAGGTCGATAGCTGTCGCTTCGGAAGCTGTGATGGTAGCCAGCAGGGTGAGGAGAAGGACGATGGGGGCGGTCAAGATATGCATGACTGGGTACGGGGCGGGCAACGTTAACAAGGGTATGGTTACAGATGGTGAATGGGGGCTTACTGGTTGGGTAAGGATGGACAATTGAGCAAGTAGGAGGGTTAGGAACGCAAGGTAGTCTGAACGATTATCATTGTTAACTCGCTGAAGAGGTAGGATAGGACCTGATGGACTCACGAGTTTGAGTTCGATAAACCCTTGTTTCTCCCTGTCAGAGCGACGGGTTTATATTCGTGGGTATCATCCATCAGGACCGACGAGCGCAGGCCACAATAACCACCGAAAAGAATTTGGCAACGTTATGGAAGATCATACGTGGCGACTCCCATTCCGATTCAACTGAATACAAACGACCCTGGAGCACCGACAACCATCCTGTTGTGTTGTCATAAGACGACCCTCATAAACGAATTCGGCGCACCACCCATGGGAGTATCGTGAACTCTGAACGGCATAGTGCGTTTGTCCGACGACAATTCTCCTAGGTTCAAATGTCGGGGCCGTCTATTGGGCAGGTGAAAGTTGATGCGATCTCGTTTACATCTTGTGGTGAAAAGGCCAACGTCCCAGATGGAACCCAACAGTTCAGATTCACAGATGGTTAAGACGCTCCGCCGACAAGCTCAAGTAACCAGTCCAAGAACCGAGAACAGCGAACAAGCTCAAGACAGCAGAGTGCTGTTGACTGGACCATGGAACTGTTGCCACTGTTCATCAAGGAAATTTCAAAGCAGCAGTGGTGTCGGCTGGTATCGGACTTGGAAAGGGGACCTAGTTTCTCACGCATAGCCACACGCGCGTGCCAAAACCGGTGAACATTCAATTCCTTAAACATGCAGCTTGGACTACATCAACCTAAGGACCCGTAGTCGAAGGAATAGGGCAACACTTGAACACCACATCAATGGGACAACACATCGCTCCAACCGGACACACAAAATCACTTTCAAGTTTATACCCGGGTGGGCAAGTTGGGTACTCGCATGTCGTCGTCGGGTCCAAAATGAGACACTCTGGAGCAATTTGGCGGGGGGATATTATGGAGGCGGAAGTGGATGTGACAGCTGCAAGGATGATGGCGAGGAGGCTTGTTGTGGGTTTCATAGCTATCGTACGGTACACATGTCATAAGTAAAGGTTGGGCCGACTGGGAAGGGGGTGTACTCACTTGTGATAAAGAAGATGTTGGGTAAAACTGATGAGAGTGATGGAACCTTGATTTGATGAAACTGGGAATTGTGAGACGCAGGAAAACGAAGCAGCTGAACGACTCACGAAGTTCGATGGGAAACTCCTTGAGAGAACTTCACCAAGACCACGACGTATTTATATCCCGAGGAACAGGAACGGCGGAAGCATTGATAGTGGAGAGGACGTGGAATGAGCTACAGTATACGTGGCGACCCTAGAGCTCTGACACTGACAATCAGAACGATAACCAGTTGGATGCCAACATACCATGGGAGAAACCAGGAGTCGTTAAGGTGTGGTTACTCCCTAGTTCGAGAGGGAGGTGATAGATTGTGCAGTCAACGTATTGTGTACGACAAGGCACCGTGCCTTGACAAAAGATCCGACGACGTTCTTCGGAATGTCGAACGAAGGATGGAGGATCGTCGGCAGGTCTCGTCTAGATCATAATCACCACCCGTCCAATTCTCCGAAAATCCGGACCTTTTTTGATTGAAACGGTATCATCGACGCTACTGCTGGACCTAATGATAAGTCAGATACCAAAACCGCCATGGATGTAGAACGAACACTCAGCTACGAAACCCTACGTACAGATGATTCACCATGTGTCGTAAGAAAGGACTCACGATGTCAATTCACGTCCCTTGGAGCCAACTCACGGCACGAAATACGAACCCCGTCTCCCATGATATGATGGATGAGACAAGTATTCAACGAATTCAACGGCGGCAATCGCAGCCCTGATGGTTTGCTTTCTCAGGAGGTCAAATGGCAATGTAAGAGCTCCACAGAGGTGGGTTGCGACGTATGGGTTCCCACTGGCTCCACCTGGCGTCCACTAGGGTGAGGGAAGCTGAAACGAATTTCATCGCTGTGCGACGGACGACGCAGATTGGCATGAGGAAGTGACCCAATGGACCCGTCTGGTCCTCAGTGCGTAATACCACAGTTCCATGCTACTGTGGTCGAGAGAAGGAATGGTTCATAACAAGAGATACCAAGAGTTGAAGAGGTCGGCGGTTATAGGCAGCTGAAGGGCGATGAGAGGAGGAGCCATCGTGAACTCCTCAACGAAAGCTCCAAACACAATCTTCAACACGCAATAATTTCTAGTTTTGTGGGATGGGGATACATGGTGACGAGGTCTAGCAGCTGGTCCAACTGGAGGTTTCAAAGGAGGACAAAGAAAAGTGGGGCAAAGAAATCGACCTAACAGAGTCTCCAGAGTCTTCGGTCTCCTGGACCTCTGGACTCATTCCGACGCCGGGCCGGGAGACCACACCCCCGTCAGTTTTGGCTTTACTGCGAGGCGATTTTTACTCTCATACACTCTGGATTCCTCTGCGAACTGTCAAACATTCACCTAGCTACTCGTCACTTGGCTGAAATTCCACATGCCCCACACGCCTCTCCTCCTCCTCAGTTGTCAAGGGTCTCAGTAAACTGTGCTCATGATTCCTTGCCAGTTGCACTGAGACTACATAGGTCGAGACCTCCATTCTCTCCTGAGACGTGAAACAGTTATCAACGCCGAACAAACTGGACACCAACCACCCTGAGGCGTACAGCAATGCATTAGATATCAATTTGCCTCGCTTGAAGCCCGTTTGATATCTGCATGGGTGTACCCCTACACCAATCGCATCTTTGGCCTCGTTCTCAGCCCCCGAAACCGTTCTCCCGACTCTGTACGGAAAGCCATTCAGCATGCTCTTGATCTCATCATGTTATTCTGATTCCTCTCTGAGTGTCTTGTCACGGTCAAGTTGGGAGTACCTTCTCGTCCGTTCATCTCGTCCGTACCTTACTAATGATTTCAAGACCTTCGTGTCCCATTTTGATCTTAACCTGAATTGATATTGTTGAAGACACTGATTTATAAGGAAGGGTGCATTTCGTACTTGCCTTTCACTTTGTAACGGGAGTAACAACCATCTACGACTACGAGTCGCAACTGGGCAGATTGAAGGGGGATTCATGACGTGATTACACACCTATACGTACAACGAGGTGGGTGTCCTGGAGTTGGGAAGAGCAGAACTTGAATATGATTCGAGCGAGATTACTTGGCCTAACCCGAGCGGGACAGGGTTGGTAACGGTCGAGCACCGACTGTCATCGGTGGTTGGGAGGATAATTTCGCGACAAGGATGAATGAGACCACTAACATTCCTAGGTTGATTTCATGATGGTCGGGCAACGGTGTGATCGCAAGGGTTTGTCTTGTCCGTCAATAAGTAATCCAATTAACGTCCCACACTGGTTCATCCATACCAAAGCTAGTAAATAACGACAGGATCGGACGAGTTATAGTGGATTGTGGTTCACTTAGTGGTAACAAATCGGAATCGGATTGGGCGTCGATGTAGGATGACCACTATCCTTCTCCGATCTCTACGCGCAAGGCATCGTGGACGACAACAAGGGAACGTTGGTGATACCTTGTTAATCTTCCGCTATGTCCAGCTTGTGATCGCAATAACAGGTTGCATGAGAGAGTTGTAGTGTACGTCTAGAAGGTGGAATGATGCGTGTGAGCAGTGGTAGAGTGAGAAGAAAGGGAAACACATCACCTCCACGTCAATTCATCACGTGACACCTCACGTCCCTCCCCCTCCTACTCGCACCTAACCCTTCGCTCTCCCCAAACCCCAGGGATGACGTTCCTACTGCTAACGCTGTTCATCCCGCTGCTTCTCCTATACACGTCCCACCTCCGCCGACACGCCTCGCCCTTCTCGCCACGCAAACAACGTCAGAAACGCATCGCCCTTCTCGAAGAGTTAGGTTTAGGCTTGGAAGAGGTTGGGCGGAGGAAGGTACTTGGGTTCTTCCATCCTTACTGGTCTGTCCTCTTTCGCTTTCGCTGGGGTTGAGCTGATTGGTGTGTGTAGTAATGCTGGAGGGGGAGGTGAAAGGGTGTTATGGACTGCTATAGCTTATGTCCAGAGGACTCAGCCAGAAACTGTGTGTGTTGTGTATACAGGCGATCTAGTCCCCAAACAAGAGATTTTGGACAAGGTTATGGTACGTCCCCTCCCCTCCCCTTCTTACCCCTCCCACAACTGAGACCCCCCAGGCCCGGTTCGCAATCCCCCTCTCCCCCAACACCCTGTCCTTCATCCCCCTCCACTCCCGCCACCTAGTACACGACTCCACCTGGCCCCGCTTCACCCTCTTAGGTCAGAGTTTGGGTTCGATGGTCCTGGGGTGGGAAGCTATGGCTGGTTTAGTCCCTGATGTCTTTATCGGTGCGTCAAGTCTTACTTGCTTTATTCGTGGGCTGATGTGGGTGTAGATACTATGGGTTATGCGTTCACCTACCCTGTGGTGTCGTATTTGACTACGATGCCGAGGTACCCTCTGCTGCCGTTTGGTCCTAGGAAACCTTGTCCTACTATTGGGCCTTCGAAGAATGATGGCGTCGCCATTGGTATGTCATCTCGCAGTATTCTCCTCCCATCCTCCCATTAACCCTCACCCCCCAGGCGCATACATCCACTATCCAACAATATCAACTTCCATGCTCACTCGCGTCCGAGAACGCAAAGCGGGTGTAACAAATAGTGAAGGTGTGACAAAAAGTGGGGTGTTAAGTTTCGGGAAATTGATGTGAGTGTGTTTTGTGTTTTGTGTTGTGCCTTTCTCCCCCTTTTTTCGCTGTCGCTCGCTCGATGGTATTTCTCTCTTGCCCTTTTCTCCTCCCGTGATTCTTGTTCTGTTTGTCTGTTTTTCTGTTTTTCGTTCCTTGTTCAATCTTTCACTTCTTCTTCGGTCTTTCTCGCCTCCTCTGAGTTTTGTCTTCTCTCGTCTCCTTCCCTTGGTTCAGTTTCTCGTCGTTTGTCGTCCTATCTTTCATTCCTTTCATTCCTCTTTCTTCAAATCCACTTATTCTATCCATCTCGTCTCATTGAATCGTTCACCTGGCCTTGAATCCTTCTCCTCCCACTCGGGTTCTTGCTGGTCACCTCCCACCGGGTTCTTGTTGTTCACCTTGTTCAATCTTTCACCTCCTCTTCGGTCTTTCTCGCTCCCTCCGAGTTTATCGTCCCTTTCGGTCCTTTTCGTCTCTCGTCTCCCTCCCTTCGTTCACTTTCTCGTCGTTTGCCTTCCTTTCATTTTTCATTCGTTAAATTCCTCTCTTCAAATCTACTTGTTCCATCCACCTCGTCTTCTTTAATCTTTCACCTCGCCTTGAACCCTTCTCTCGTTAAATCCTTCTCGTCTTTCAACCCTTCTCCTTCAACCCATCTCATCTCCCCCAATCCATCTCCTCATCTCATTATCGTCATAACCCAACTTCGCTCCCTCGTCAGCTCGAAAAGACCCGAGTTCTTCCTCCTAACATTTCGTTTTGTCGTCGTTTCCAAAGGTCACTTTGTTCGAGGGTTGTTGTTCTTGCCGAGGTTTCTTGTTCTTGTCGAGGGTTGTTACTATTATCGAGGGCTGTTGTTCTTATCGAGGGTTCTTTGCTGTTCACCTCCCACTTGGGTTCTTGCCGTTCACCTCCCACTCGGGTTATTTGCTGTTTACTGCCCACTTGGGTTCTGTGCCGTTCACCTCCCACCGGGCTCTCTGCTGTTCACCACCCTCTTTGGGGGGTGATAAACAAAAAACGTAGACGTCGTCCTTGTCGATTCCCTCCCTTTGCATGGGGTTTGACTTGGGTGGGACGGAAGGATGTTACTTCCCACCTTATCTCTCGATCTTATGAACGGCGGAGGACCTACCACCCTGCTTCCTCCCCGTTCCTTTTTCATTCATAGCTTCCTTCTTTCTCCCTCACCCATCCCACCCAACTAACCCCACCGCCTTCCCCAACAGATATTACAGACTAATAATGTACCTCTACTCCCTCTCCCTCTCCTCCTCCCAATTCAACATGGTGAACTCAACATGGACGAAGAACCATGTGGATTCGGTACTTGGACATAAGGATTTGGTGATGGATTTGGTGTTTGGGGTGCCGCCGCTGGCGGGTGTTAAGTTGGGGTTGGGGGGGTTTTGGTGGGCAAGGGGTGGCGGTGCGGGTGCGAAAGGTGGGAAGGGGAAGGGAGAGGAAGGGAAGGGAGGGCAGGCGGAGGGAGGGAAGGGAGGGGGAGAGGGAACGACGATCGTTTACCCACCTTGTGACACGAAAGATTTGGTTGGGTATGAGCTGGGAGGGAGAGAGAGGGTTATCTTGAGCGTTGCTCAATTTAGGTGAGTGGGTTTTTTGTTTGTTTTTTGGGTTTCGTTTGGGTGGTTTTGGGTTCTTGATGGTTTGGGTTGTGCGTTGTGTTCTTTTGGTATAAAACCCTTGGTGGTGGTGTGCTACCCTCGGCGGTGGAATCTTGGTTTCTCCCCTATTGGCCTATGGAAGTCCTGCGTGGAGGGGTTCTAGCTCGCGACGGAGGGGAGTGTCGTTCGTGAAGAAGCTTGGTTTTGGGGTGTTTTGTTTTCACTGGAATTTTCTTGTGTGTCGTGACACCCACCTCGTTTGTTGGCTTCGTTTCTTTTGTTTCGTTGGGTGTTATTTGTGCAAAGTGATTTGGTTTTCGAATGGAACGAAAGGGATGGTGATATGGGTGGGCTTCGGACCACCATGTTTCGACGTTGACGTACCCCCGCACGGAGTGGGATACCGAGCGTTCCATCTCCCTTTACTTCGCTTTTTGCTTTGTTTCACCCTTGTCTTTCCCTTCACTACTCTTTTCTATCTCCATTGACTTCATTCCTCCTCCTCCCCCACTTTTCTTAGACCAGAAAAAGATCACGCAGCACAATTACGCGCTTTTGCTCATTTACTTGATGCTCATCCCGAGTATAGGGAGGGGAAAGAGGGGGTGAAGTTAGTTTTGGTTGGAGGGGCTAGGGATGAAGCTGATTTGGGGAGGGTGGAGGGGTTGAAGAAGTTGGCTAGGGAGTTGGGTGTTGAGGTGCGTTTTCGTCTCGTCCTTCCTCCTTCCTCCTTGCACTCTCCTTTGATTTTCATCACTCGCTCTTCACCACTAACATCCTTACGCTAGGCCCAAACGACGTTCATACTAAACGCACCGTACTCTACTGTGCTACATTATTTGTCGGTGGCGAGTATTGGGTTGAGCACGATGGTGGATGAGCATTTTGGGATTAACGTCGTTGAATTTATGGTGAGTTTTTCTTTGGGTGGTTAGGCGCGTGGCGAGTGTGTGGGGTGATGGAGTGTGGCGTGTGGCGGAGGAAGAGGTTGGGGTGATGGAGTAGGAAGAGGTCGAATGATGGAGGAGGGAGGCTAGACGGTAGAGGAAGATGCTTTATGATACTTGCTTTCGGATGTGCTGAGGAAGAGGTTCGATGGTACTTGCTTCAGGCACGCGGAATGATGGAGGGGAGGGAGATGGCTGATGAGTGTGTTCCTTAAACGGCACCGCCTGGAGTACGGCTCCCGGATTTGACCTCTATCATGAGAGGGTGTTTTCGTTTCCCTGTCTCATGCCTTGTCTTCTCTTGTATCTTGGTGATTGACGGTGCTGATCGTTGTTGTTTTAGGCTGCAGGCGTGATACCCGTTGCGCACGCTTCGGGAGGACCGTTGCTTGATATCGTGGTGCCGTACAAGGGAGAGCCGACGGGTATGTTCCTCCTCCCTCCCTCCCTCCTTCCCTCCTTCCCTGCCTCCCGTTAACACCCAAACCCAGGCTACCACGCAACAACACCCGAGACATTCTCCTCCGCTTTCCATACCATCCTCACTCTCCCACCTGATGAAGAAAGGGCGATGAGGGAACGGGCAAAGGCGGTGGCTGTTGAGAGGTTTTCGGAGGAGGAGTTTGAGAAGGGGTGGGAGGGGGTTTGTGGGGCGTGGGTTGGGTGAGGGAGGCGGGATGGTTGGGACACTGTGAGTGGTGGATTGTATGCGGTACAATATAGACTGATATTTTCTTCAGGTTGCCGTCTCCTATGAGACTCTAACTCTCGAGCGGCATTGGTTTTGAGTTCTAACTATGTATACTACTTGCCTCGGAGAGTCAGAATATACAAGATCGTCTTCTCCGAGTCTATCAGCGCGTTCTCTTTCAGAACGCCCCGCCTTTCTTACGTAAGTGCGTCGATCATCCAAGGACCGAGACTTTGTCGACCTCCAGCTCTTGCTTCAATCGCTAGAGAACACACCGAATACCCCCCACCCCTCCCCGCCACTCGCTATCTTGAACATTTCACAACTCCCTTATCAGCATGCACCGCTGCCTAAAAATCCCAGAGATCTTGTTGACCATATTCCAAAACTTTCCATCTACAACCTACTTTCTAGAGGCAAAATGCCTTGTTTCACTAGCGTGTACATGCCGAGATTTCCACGCACCTGCTTTGGATCTCCTTTGGTATACTTTGGAAGACTTGGTCCCTCTCCTTCGGATTATGCCTGACGATTTGGTAAGAGGGAAATTGGACCCTTCGTTCTGGAGACAATGGGTGAGTGCATTCCCTCCTTGCATCACAGACTAGGGATATTAAGCTTGCTCTCATAGTCATTCAGTCGACCTCTGGTCCCTTCGGGCTTTGAGCGGTTCGACTACTACGCACCTCGAGTCAAAGTTCTAACCGTAGGCAGAGATCGCATCATCCCGCCGGGGGAGTCGATGTCACTCTACGAGGATGCATATGCCGATGCCAGCGTGATACGGGAGTAGAGTTCTTTTAGGAGGGAGGTACCGCTCTTTCCAAGTCTCCGTGAACTTCACGGAAAGGTCCTACCCGAGGATATTTATCCGTATCTAAGCGGATTTTTTGGAGCGAGTTTGCGCATGCTGTCCCTCTTGGTGGGGCCTGCTAGCGTACAGGAACAAGAAAACTCGTGGCCTCTCTATCTCGCATCTCACCGTTCACAACCAAATTGAACCGACCCGATACACCACATCCCTGCCGAGGACTGTCATCCCCATCATCCCCACCCTCACTTATCTTCAGCGGCTCTCAATTAGCATCGACTCGCTCACATTACAAGATCTTTTGCAACTCTCCTCCCTTGCGAAGTTGACAGACCTCCGAATGATTTTACCCGATGATGACATGACTCTTCCAGATGTTCAAGCGTTGGATCATGATGGAGTGGCGGTCCTTCCTGCTCTGCTGGATCTTCACGTTGTCTCCTCGAAACTCGCAAATTGCACAGCCCTGATACAATGCCTCCATCGCTGCACTCTAGAGTCAATCAACTTGACTCTACAGAACCCTCCGTCTGGGCGGAGCTTGGGGGAGCTTTTCATGGTTTTATCGCAATCCGCTTGTCGAGCGTCCTTGCAGAGCCTCATGATCTCAGCCCATGATGAACTGTCGCATTCCGATGAAGACATCGTCTACTCCACGGTCCTCGCACCTCTCCTCTTACTCAGGAGTCTCTATATTGTGGTCATCGACAACAGTAACTGGCCCGGCCTCGACGGTAAGTCGTTACAGCAGATGGTCTTAGCTTGGCCCCGTCTATGCTACCTCCACCTATACACTTTCGAACTCGGGACAACCCACCACTCCTTGGTGACACTGGAGGGGCTCCTTCCGTTAGCGGCTCATTGTCCGAATCTTTGTACCATCAATCTGGGTCTTCATGCGTCGTTCAAAATGACTGAGAGTCTCCCAGGACGAGGAGTCATTAACCGCAATGTCAAGTTGCTAGATTTTGGTCATTCGACCATTGACATCGACGCCGTACCGCACGTTGCGGGGTTCCTGTCAGATGTCTTCCCGTGTGCGAACATCATATCGACTTGGGATGAAGATGAGTTCGAGGAGGATGAGGAGGACGAGGAGATTGCTATGAGCACGGCATGGGACGAAGTTATCAGTCTTCACCCTGTGTTCGTCATAGCTCGCCACCAGGAAAGGTTCGCTTATTGAAAGCCACGTTGGCTCCTTGGTTTGACACCTCTGGTTCGTGGATCGGAATTACAGACTCGTGCGTATACCTGATTGGCTGTCTAGTCTTCCTTTGGTCAAGGTCGATATCTTGAATCCACTCAGAATCCTTTTGGACGACATACTCTTATAGATACCCCTCAGCCCTCCTCAGCCCCAATACGATCCATGTTCTCAAAACCGTGACAGAAGGTTTCCTAATTATCAGCCCAAAAATTTCACATTTGGGGCCAAGAATTGAAACGGAGGGTAATTGGCTGTACAACCTTCAGTTTCCATCGGTCTGGTACCTATTCCAGTCACTGTACAGTGCACACACAGCGTTTCCCGCCACCTTACGTAAGGCTGTTGATCAAGTTTAAGTTGGCTTTGTCAACTTCAAGTCTTTCACTCCACTCTCTCTATCTTGGACACTTGATCGTTCCCATACCACTATGCACCGCTGCCTGAAAATCCGAGAGGTCCTCACAAATATCTTCCAATACTGTCCAATTACAACATACCCAGAGCAAAACACTCTCGTTTCGCTAGCCTGTACATGTCGAGATTTCCACGAACCAGCTTTGGATCTCCTTTGGCATACTTTGGAAGACTTGGTTCCCCTCCTCCGCAATATGCCTGCCGATCTGATACGAGAGGAATTGGACTCTTCCCTCTGCACGAAAATGGTTAGTGTATTCCCTATTCCTTGCACCGCGAATTAGTAGAGAATTGAATTTGTTCTAAAGTCATTTAGTCGACCTCTGGTCCCTTCGGATTTCGACAGATTCGACCGCTACGCACCTCGAGTGAAAGACCTGACCATAGGCCGAGATCCCTTCCTTGACCCATCGGAGTCGGAATCGATGACCGCGAATGCATACGTCGATGCCAGCACAATACGGGAGTTGATCACTTACAAAAGGGACGCGCCGCCCTTCCCAAATCTCCTTGAACTTCATGGAAAGGCTCTGCCGGAGGATATATATCCGTATCTGAGCGGATTTTTCACAGCAAGATTGGACTTGCTCAACCTTTTGGCTGGACCCACAAGTGTACAGGAACAAGAAAGTCTCTTGGTTTCTCTGGCTCGCACTTCACCGTACATAACCGACTTGATCTTCCCGGACACATCATGGTCGAATACTGTCATCCCCATCATCCCTACCCTCTCTAATCTCCAGCGGCTCTCGATCACTCTCGACTCCCTCACATCACAAGATCTTTCACAACTTTCGTCCCTGGCAAATCTGACGTTCTTCTTGGTGAATTTTTCAGACGATGTTATCACACGCCTTCCAGATGTTCAGGCGTTGGATGGAGTGGTGGTTCTTCCTGCTCTCGACGATCTTCACGTTTTCTCCTCGCAACTCTCAACCTGCACGGCCCTGTTGCGATGCCTCCGTCGCTGCCCTCTGGAAGCAATCGACTTCACTCTGCGGAACTCTCCGCCTGGGAAAAGCCTGAGAGAGCTTTTCATGGTTTTCTCGCAATCTGCCTTTCGAGCATCCTTGACGAGCATCAATATCCAAGGCGACGAGATATCGCTTCCCGACGAAGGCATCCTCTATTCCGAAGTTCTTAGACCGCTTCTCTTACTCCAGGAACTCTGTATCGTATTCATCGACCATAATAGCTGGCACGGCCTCGACAATAGGTCACTGGAGCAGATGGCCACGGCTTGGCCCCATCTGGAACACCTAGAACTATACACTTTCTCTATGGTCACTACCCAACCCGGCTTGGTGACACTCGAGGGCCTCATCCCGTTAGCCTCTCAATGTCCGAATCTTAAAACCATTAATCTTGCTCTTCACGCGTCGGTTGAAATGACTGATAGTCGTCCAGGACGAGGAGTCACAAGCCTTAGTGTCGAGTCGTTAGACTTTTGCTATTCCACCATCGACACCAGCACCATACCGCACGTTGCGGGATTCCTGTCTGACGTTTTCCCCAATGCAAACATCAAATCGAGTTGGGATGAAGCCAAAGAGTTCGTGGAGGAAGATGAGGCAGAGAGATCTAGAGCCATGGCGAGGGCATGGGCCGAAGTTAGCCGTCTTCACAGCGTGTTCGTCTTAGTCCGCCAACAGGAAAGGCGGAATCCCTGGAATTGATTAGTCTCATACCATACCCTCGAGCCACCCTAAAAGGGAACCTCTGAGACGGGTTCCCTTTTAGGGTGGCTCGAGGGTATGGTATGAGACTAGGAATTGATTTGATATCCTTGGTTCACAACCTCGGGTGTGCAGATTGAAAATCATGAAGTTGGGCGTTCTTCTGATTGGTTTCTTTCCCAGTCCTACCTTCGGTAACCCTCGTGTCTCAATCCCAATCCCCCCCATACTAGTTCATCGTGGACAAACATCATCCCTTGTTACTGTACCTCCCCATTGTTCCAGTTGACCCCTTTTTTAAGGACGATTTGCGTTGAGAGAATGGATGCTCTTCGTACAGTTGTAAATGTAATACTGGAATAATAGACTCTACACGACCTTTCGTTCAGTCATCATGATGAGTTACCTGCTAGGGACTGTTGCCACTCTTTGTGATCGTTGCCGGTTTACACTTCCCACATGGAACCGACGAAATCACTTGCCGACTCCACCCTGGACCTTGGAGGCGTTCAGGGATCATCGCGTACATCCTTACCATCCGACGGAATCCTTGGCTTTCCGTTTCTCATCCTGGCTGCATCTCCCACTTCCTCAGTCTTCTTCGTGGGACCGTGATCTACCACTCAACTCCGATCTCCGAGTCGTTCACCTACAAGTTCTCGTCGTACTCCCTACGACTTTGTCAAGAGGATCAAGTTATTCGATTCTTTAGCTTTGCCTTACCAGCCGGTCAGCTTCACCTGCCAAGGGGGTTCAGGGTCTTGTCGGTGGTCTGAATTGAGCTACCCTGAGAGATGTTCGAAGCGTCCCCGAGTGTAATATTTATGTGAGTCGTTCGTACTTCGCGGGGCCTCTGGGACTGCGCCAAATCCTTGTCGTTCACCATCCCTACAATACGTCAAGGAATTTCCATGAATGAAACGACATTCAGGCTATGATCTCGGTGGATTACTGCCGCTCACCATTCCAGTGAGTGCCTCAAACATATTGGCCTTTCGTATGGGATTCTGCTCCTACTCTCTCCGAGATATCGCAACTCTTTTACACTTGCCTGTTGTTACGAACACGTTCCCGGAGTCTATTTGGAGGCTTTCTTGGCTCTGTGTTCGCATCACAGCCTTTCGGCGGGGTCACCACCCACCGCCAAGTCACCGCCAGCGCAGTTTCGAGCCTTATCCGGAAGGTTCTTTCATCAATACGATAGTGTGGAACGTTCGTCCGCACAAACTACAAGCCTTCACCTAACCTGGACCAACAACTATTGTGAAGGGCAAAGCCATTTAATCTGCATATCCCACATGATTCTGATTTGGTGTTACCTTGATTGTCTCACCTGTCCTGTTCCACGTCAACGATTAACGTCAATGGTTTGATTGTTTCCAACGCCTCCTTCGTATTTGAATGGGGGTCACGAGACAAGATTTTCGTAATAATTTCGGATAGGTTCAAATTCAGTGCCTGTTATTGTCCCACAGCAGCGGCCATCGACTGTTGCTCGTTACTATAAAGGGCTCCTCTTGTGGGTCAGTCCCCAGCGATTCCTCGCAATATAGTCGGTAAGCATCCAGCTCAGTCCCAATGATCTCACTTCAACGCTGAAGCACAACAACCGATAGCATACCCAGCATCCTTATTCTCCTTATTCTCCTCCAACAACGCAGCCTCTGGCGACCGCCTACCCACGAGTAAATGGTTCTTGTTTACAGTCCTTGCATTCACTCACGTTTTTACAGTCATGAAGTACTTCGGGACTCTCTTCACCCTTGTCGCTATCACCGGCATTTCGTTGGCGACTCCTCTCACTTCGCGCCAGGGCACTAGTGGTTGTATTGCCATGCCTCCCACTACGACCTGCGCATACCCAATATGCCCGGTCGGCTACGAGCTCAACTTCACCTGCCCACGTGGAGCGATGTGTTGTCCCTTACCTGGGACCGTGTTTGAGTGTTGCCCTGTGTAATCTACCCCCTCGCCATCAGGAACCTGGCTGTAATGATACCGTGAATACCTCATTGTCGTCCACATGCATAGAATTCTCCATAAAACGAAGAAAAGAAACATCAGCACGGCGAAAATCGCGCTTTCGCCTTGTATCACTGCCTTGGATCCAGGATAGTGCTATATACAAAATCAGAACGAAAATCATACGTACCCCAGCAGATATATTATCGACGTCTCAATTTTATCTTCAGATTCCTAAAGAATCTCCTAACCAATCCCGCAGTATCACTCGGTCTCGCTCCTCCACTCGTATTCCCTACTGAACTTTCCATCCCACTTCCGCTCACGTCTTGATCAGTTCGACTCAACGACGCACACACAGGTTCCCTACTACCCTCAATTTCTAGCTATGAAGTGGAGTTTCATAACGCCAGAGTTTCTTGGAGGTCAGCGACGGGAATTTAGTGACCGCCAATCAGGCATGTACCTTGGGGTACTCTGAAGCAACATCCACAACATACAGCTTCGACTTTCCACCAAAGTCCCAGATCATAAAACTGAACCTTCCCGATTCTTCGTCAAAGTCGAGCTCACGTATGACTTCTATGTCCAGCCAGGGCACATCCACGATCCCGAAGTTCATGAGCGGTGCGGACCCCAAGTTTGACGGCTCCTCCGCAATAGGGTAAGTGTCACCGTAGAGACGGTCGGGTGAGTAAGGAGGATTGGACCACATTACATGCCTCCCACCATTGAAGCCAATGAAGGAAGAAACATATATAGAGTCACTTCTTGACCATCTCATAAGGCATATTAACCTACGGGAGGTAACGGTTGACGGCCAAGCAGTCCAGCCGAAGATGCGAGGGTCGCAAGGCAGTTGCCGGTGACAAACAGATGCCACATTGGTGTCGAGTGGCACGGCGTGCTCCACCCGATCAGTGCAAGAGGGAGGCGACGAAGATTGGGAGAATTCTATGACGTAGACATTCCATCCCGTTTGCACAATGAGAGGTGTTATATGGCATTGTCTCTTGGTACCCCACACAACAGGGCCAATGCAAGGAACTTTCAATGAATCGCGAGGGAGTTGGATACTCCAGATTGGTGAGAGGGTTTTGAGGTCAGCGATATTCGGAAGGCTATCCCTATGGTCGCCGGAAATTGCTTTGCTTGTAAGCCCAAGGTCGGATTGACTTGGAAGAGCAAGTAATTCCAGACCACCACAAGTGATGATGAAGACCCCGTCCTTGGAGATGATAGCGATCTTGCAAGGGTTACGATTCTGGAGTTTAGTTCAGTTAAAGCCGGAAGCCTATCGTATCGCTAGTTCGAACGGTAGAAGTAGGTGGACTACATACCATACAAACACTTCTGTACTTGAAGTGAGATTTCGTATGTTGGCACTCAGGGTCAATGCGCACGAGAACCATGGGGCACGGCGGTTTATTGTCACCTCGGAAGTCGGGAAGTCGGGAGGTCGCTCGGCTAGACGATAGATCAATAATTCCCCGTTGGTAGTGAATCCACTCGAGCCGTGCAGTACATCCATCAACAGCAGTGAATGGACATCCAACGTCGAATTCGGGATGATATCAACTCGATATATGCGGATCGTGGCGATGAACCCTTCCATTCTCCCTGGCATAACGTATGCTGTATGGACCAATAGTATGATCTGGGAGATCGGAGAATAAGTGATGGATAAATTGATGGAGGACAGTGCTCGGTCGGGGATGGCGGTTGAGATGGACAAAAGTGGCTCTTGGGCTTGAACTGGATGATCTTGAGTTGGTGCCGCTCGCCAAAACTGAACAGTGCCGTCCTCCATTCCTGCTACGAGGCATTGACCTCCTGGCAACAACTTCATTTTCGAGATTCTGGCATTGAAATTTCTGGTTTCGGCTAGGCAAGGAGAGAAGCCCATTAATCCTAAGTTGCGATCAGTGGCGAGGATGCGAGAGGCCTTGCGTCGTGGATTGATGGGGTGAAGCACGGTAGATCTAGAGAAATTCGGGATAGGAGAGAGGGTTTCAAGATCTGTCAACGCTTCTAGCCAAATTGAGGGCGCCTCCATAAAATGATAAAGTGCCCAGCACACCTACTCAGGATCAGTTTCGAGTTTATATCCCACTGGATGGGTTGGAAAACGGACCGTACGCAGGGAGAACAGATCTGAGACGGCCAAATGGCGACATATCACCATAAATAACTCGACAGGGATGGTAAGGAGAGGACTGTCAGTGTAAAAAGTTGAGGAGGTCATTGGGATATGGGAAGAGTTGGCCACAGTGTGGACGCCTAAGTTTAACCACTGTTAAACCACAGGCTGTTGGGTATGATCGACAGTCGGTCATGCGATGCAAAGCGGAATGTCGTAGCACAAAAGTTAGTGCGGTGGTCACACCGTGACAAGGAGCTGTGTCCTTGTAGGTCCTTGTCCATGTCCATCGCGCTCGTGAACGTCTGTCAGGGTTTTCTGTCTGCGAGTTAACCCTCGGAGCCGGAAGGAACCCTCGACTTAGGTCGGTGAAGTTTGGAGATGGTTACCAGGTAAGTATGCCTCCAGTACGATTTTGAGAAGAGTGGCTGATTGTGATTCCAGCAGTAGTCACGACAATACCACTGAAATTCACGACACACGCACGATGTTCCTTGGAAGACAATAAGATCAACACGGGGGAAATCACGTTTTCGCCTTGCATCGCTGTGTGGATCCAGTATCATGATATATACAAAATAGTAACGAAATACATACGTGGGACCCCACCCACCGCCTCAGGTTCTAGTATGATACATCCTATCTCCACAGTTTACAGGCCACCGGTGGCCGAAACTAGAGTTCAATCTTTTGCAAAATGTCCCTCCTTCCTCTGATTTCGTCGAGGCTCTTGTACCCAATCAAACCCAAAGTAATTTCTGTATCAGCGAGGATAGACTTGACCACTTCCTCGACGCCTTCTTGGCCTGCAATCGCTAGGCCATATATGTATAGACGACCGACTGCAGATCGATTCAATGAGCATAGAGTCGTGCAAGGGGATCAAAAGACTCACGGAGGATCGCCTGGGCGCCCATCGCGGTGGCCTTGATAATATCACTGCCAGTTCTGATACCGGAATCGAAGAGAACAGTTAGCTTCCCGCTTGCTTGGGCTTCCTTGATCTTCGGCGAGGAACAGATAGCGTCAAGTGCGTATAGTGACGGGATTGCACCATCCACTTGGCGACCACCTGTGTCATGCGTGAAGAGAAGGCATCGTTAGTAATAGGACCTAGGGTGGGTCGGGGGAGAAAAAGCGGACGAACCGTGGTTTGATACAATGATACCCTCAATACCCGCGTCCACAGCCATCTCGGCGTCCTAAACACGATAAGATTTTAATTTTAGTAACGATTCTCAAGGGCATCAGACCGGTTCCCGGTAACCAAACCGGTATCCAACAAATTCGCACAGCATCGGCCACCAAATCACTTCGTAACACCTATCAAAGACTCAATGTTACTCACCTCGACACGTTGGATACCCTTTAACACAATCGGCCCCTCCCAGTTGTCTCTGAGCACTTTAAGATCATTCCAATCCTTGAAGGAACCTGAGTTAGCTTCCTTGATCCATTCCCTTCCCAAGAAGGTTCGTTCCTCTGCTCCTTTATCACCTGCGGCGACGGCGGCATCGACGTCAGCAGGAACGTAAGGATATGCAGGGTGATAGTCGTAGACGGGCTTCAGGCCGAAGCGGGACATGAATACAGGGTCGGCGGTTGCATTTTGAATACCGACACCATCGTGGAAGGGTAGATAGGCCTTGTCTAGGTCGTATGGACGCCAGCCGAGAAGCATGGTATCGAGAGTAACTACGAGGGCTGTAAACTTGTGGGCTTTTGCGCGGTTTAGAAGGGAGATGGTGATGTCATCTGATTTTGGCCTGGAAGGGGGTAAACGGTCAGGTTTACTCGGATGGGTGACTGAGAGAAAGAGCAACTAACCAATATAATTGGTACCAGCGGTGGCCATCGCCGTTATCCTTGGCGAGCTCTTCCATACAGCGAGTCGATGCGGAACTCATGATGAAAGGTACTTCGAGCCTCTCTGCCGCTCGAGCGCTAGCGGATTCGGCCACTTCACTAACGATACCCTGAACGCCGATAGGGGCGAGAAGCAGCGGTGAAGGGTACTTCACGCCGAAGATCGTGGTCTAGATTGACGGTTGAGAACAGAACATTAAAGTGCAAGATGTCGACTCACTTGTAAGTGTCGCTCTGATGCATTAACGAGCATCCGAGGAATGATTTTCCATGAATCGAATGCCTTCCGGTTATCTCGGTTCGTGGAGTAGGTACCCGCACTACCGAAGACATACATGTAAGCCTCTGGGGAGTATGAGAAATTAGCATTGCCGAGGGTCGCATGAGAGTGGTCACTCACCGTTCTGATCTTTCAACACCTCCTTCGCATTTTCTTCGAGATTCAGAACCTCCAAGCTCTTCACAGCCGGACTCTTCCTACTGGCGTACAGCTCCCGCATATACGCAGACCATTTGTTAAAGACGATCGGCGCAGCTTTGAGTCCAGTTTCGTTAACATGTTCGCCCATCGTGTGTGCTTCTGTTCGTGTCGTTTAAGGTCAATCAAAGGCAAAGTTGGTGGAAGAGAAGGGAAACAAGAATTGCTAGAGGATGGCTCGGGTCCCTGCAAATATTTATAACCGGTGGGGGGGCGATAGAAGTGCCATGTCTTGGGTCATGCCTGTCATCCATTTGACGCTCAGAACAGCTGATCTATCCCTTATCCTGGTCCTGTAGATGGCCGGTCCCCGAGGGAGCCATGCTTCGAGATCAAAGATGGAGGCAAAAGCAGGGAAGAAGGTTACACGTTCAGACCGCACGGGATACAGGATATCCCAGCGGCTGCTACAGTGAGAATGGCCAACGTAAAACATCCGTCAAAATAAGAATCTCATTGGACGATCACCGACAACTTGGACTCCGAGAAGGAAAAGCTGCAGTAGATGAGGCTATTATACAAGACTAGTGCTTGGATTCTATACAAGGGTCAAAATGAAGTGGGTACCCGTGCGACGGGTGTGAGGTGATAAACGAATCCTGAGAATGTCCAAAAAGGTTGCGTGGATATGGGATATGACGAATGCAATGGACGAAAATAAGTGCCGAGGAGCAGAGATGGAAAGAAACGAAGGGACAAAGAAAAACCAAACGCGGTACCGCACCGGAAGACCGCCAATATCGCTATCGCTGCAAGGGCACACAGAAGAACAAAAGTTTGATAAGTAGAAAGCCGTGGGTGGACACACAAAGCATCGGTCTTTCATCGGGAACCGCGCATTTACGCTATCCAAACACGTCAACCGCCTTCCCAAACGATAAATCTAGCTCGGAACCGTCCACGTCGGTGTCTACCCAGATATCCCCATCCGTTTCTGATTCTGGATAGGACTGTCGGTGATTGGGAGGGGATTCGTTGTTGGCCGTAAGAATACGAGAGATTGGAGAGGGAGGACGGGCCGACGGACCCTCATCTCGTTGGGTGTGTCGAGAGTTCATATCCGTGGGGTCGGCTGTAGCAGGGTAGAGTCTTAACCCATCATCACCCTCAACGTTAATCTCCTTCCCCTTCCCCTTCTGGTTTAGGGAACGTCCCTCCCGGGGTAATTCATTCTCCTTTCCTCTCCCGGCAACCTTGACCTGATGCAAATGCGCAGTTCTGGCCCACCCCTTCGCGGATCTAGGCACAGGTCCCATGCCTGCTAATCCGCTCTGAGCTGTGTGAGTCGGGCCATGGGAGTTGGCACGTTGGAGAAGTGGCCGCGGAGATAGGTGATGTTGGTACGTATAATGCGAGCTTGAAGTGGGGGTTGCTGGTCGATGATGGTTCGTATATCTCGGGTTACGACCCGATGAAGGAGTGCGTGGCCGCGGGACCAATTTCGAAGACGAGGCGACATTGGTATTCAAACGCCGGACGAACCGGGGTTCATCAATCGGTGGAGGCGATGACCTCGACGGAAAGGCAAGCTTTTCCGTCATTGAATGTCCAGGCGTCCCCTTGACTGCAGGCACATTTCCATTCCCAACAGGCTCGGGACTCCGACTCCTGAACCGGCTGACCCAATCCCCACTGAAACTTAGGGTCCTCTTACCCCACTCCCTCATGCCCGACGATGACTCCTTCGTCCCTTTCCTCAGTAAAGATGGGCCGTGATCCAGTAAGGCTTCTCCTCGAGATCCGCGGGTCAGGCCCATGAACACGAGGACGGCGAGGAGGAGGCAGAGTTGAGCAATCCCGAGTCGTTTCTCCAATACAACCTGCGAGTGAGAACATCAACAACAAGGTGCGAGGGAGGCACCATGGAAAAATACCTCATCGGCAAGGAAGTTCACTCTAGAAAGCAACTCCCTATGCTCTACTTCCAACCTTCTTCTGTACCTCTCAAATTCATGTAATGACCGTTGATACATCTGCGCCTGCGCTTTCCCCTACATATACATATTCCAGTCAGCACTATCCCATACGATTACAACAAGGAATACTCACAATACCTTCCAACCTCCCAACATCCTCACTCAACCTCCTCAAAACCTCCCGAACACCAGCAGTTTGCTCCTCCACATACCTAGCATACAAGGTCGTATTCGCCTCGAGCGCAGTCAACCTATTCATTATCGTCCTATATATCGACTCTCCCCCAGAACTCGGTGGGGGGATGGCGAGGGAAAGGACGGGCGGGGAGGGGGTTGGGATGAGAGTCGTTAGTGAGGTATGGGAAGGTGCGAGTGAAGATTGTGTTTGAGTGTGGGACGAGGCGTGGGAGATAGAGGCGTTGCTGGAGGAAGAAGGGGATGCAAGCGGGCTTGAAATCGGGTTTTGGATGAAAGAAGCCGTAGGCTCAGCAGGTGGTGAGGAATCCACTCCATCCTCATGATTCACAGAGCCAGTTCGAGGAAGCTCAGATGATCCGTTATCAGGAGCGAACTGCGCCACGGAGCGAGGATCGGGAAGGGGAGAAGTCGTGACATCTGGTCCAGCTGTATCGGTCGAATGAATATTTTGGAGGATTGTGGAAGTGGAGGGTGTGTCGATGCTGGTACTTCTCGGAACCTCCAGATCAACAGATTCCTGACTGTGCGTTATTGGAGTCTCTCCGACATTCGCAGATGGCTCCACCACCCTACCAGCGACAGACGAAGTGAAAGGTGCTTCCTCCACTCTGCTAGCCACTTCACCATCCCCGCCATCCACCATTGGCTGGTCCGCAGGCTTAGGCGCCTCCTGCACACCCTCCACACTGGACGGCACACCAACCCCAAACTCCAGTTTGGCCTTGGCAGCCTCAGCTTCCCTCGCCCTACTTTCGGCTTCCCAAACGTCCCATTTCCACTGCTCCAAATGTGTAAGGCCATACACTCGCAAGAGGGATACGGGGCAGTAATATTCGCTGCCATAGTGGGAATGAAAGTCGATTCGAATGTAGCGGTAGAAGTCTCGTAAGGATGTCGGTGGATGGAATGACTACATGAGCAGCAGGGACAAGTCAACAACGAGCAAGAAAGATAAAGGAAGGGTATCAGACATACCTGAACACCTCTCACATTCTTCGCCCTATAAGTCCCAGCATCAATCCACCCCTCCTTCGCATCCGTCGAATAAGTCTTCGCAACACTCACACTAAAATCCTTAAACACCCCAGAAAAGAATTCAAAATTCGCCAATTGGACCGTATCAATCCTAATATCATCACACAACTCCACCACCACGAATTGTCTTTCTCCAGAGTTGGGCTTGGCACAAGGACTAAGCATATACTTGTCCTTTTTGGAAGAAAGGATGCTGTACGGTGACTTGGCTGATTTGTGTGCGGTGTGGACGCGTGCGGAGCAGTCGGTAGCGGCGTAGTTGAAGCGATCGGTTAATGGGACTCGGAAATGAGGTGAGAGTAGTTCAGAATTCGAATCCACAAGGTCTTGAGCAACGTTCGGCGAAGGCGAACCAGTTCCAGGGCTTGGCGAGGGGATATTCGAGTTACCCGCAGCTTCAGATAAATTGACCGTCCCTGCCCCTCCTCCGCTAGCTCCAACTCTCTCCCCACGACTGGGAACAGCGGACCCACCCAACCCACTCTCCACCAACTTCTTAGCCTTCCACTCCTCAAAACTCAACAACACCTCTCCCTCTTCCCCTTCTACAGGCTCGGGCGGCGTCAAACAACAAATCTTCTCTTCCTCGCCCAACTTCCTAGCCTTAGCCGCCTTCACCGCCGCTATTGACCTAAATTGGTCAAACGGCGTGGTCGGTGCAAGTACAGGTGCATATAACGAGAACACCGGAGAGGCCACGGAAAGTAAACAAGCCATCAGACTCAGAGCGGTCGCGGGCAGCATGTCTGCTAATCGTCGGCTAGTTATATTGGAGAGCCTAGAGAGTTCGGTTACTGGGAAGCGTCAATAAAGAGCTTCAACCCGAGCGCCACGTATGTCTCAAACCCGCAAAAACAGCGGACTGACAGACGGTCGGACACGTCGACAGCAAGTAAAAACGATCAGGAGCGGGGTACCTAGTAAACAACGGCATTTGGGAAGAGAAGGGAAAACCAGAATTGGCTCAATGACTAAATTTAGTTGACAAAGGCGTGAAAGGGTCGGTGGAACATGAGGTACTGATACTGCGGAAAAAATGGGAAATATATGGACAACGCAAGGTGGGGTTGCGTGGTTGGGAAGTTCAGAGAGGATATATTAGAAGTAAAAACAGCTGGGGTAGTATGGACGAGACAGCCATTGTCACGAAAAGGATTCAGACGGATGAGAGAAGCCATGACGGTCGGTGGATATTCATTCCTTCAACCTCCAGCTATCCTCCCTTCATCGCAAGCCATCCCAATATTCACCAGATTCTCTCAGCTTCACGCAGAGCACTACAGACAGGTTGTGAGTGAGATGACCAGAGACTTGGGGGAACTGAAGAGAACACGTACGATACCAGGAGCAACTTGTGACGCTTGGGTGTTCATGATCAGTGCAACGATCAATCCTAGCCCAAGTCATATCAGTATTCTCATCAATGAAAGGACAATAAGTAGCATACCGTAGAGACCCAAGACTTCAGCAAAGATAAGAATCAAAATCTACAAAACAAACCATCAATCAGCACCATGCATGCGTTCCAAGGAGGCTTCGCGGGAGGGCCTGCGAGAAGCATAGGTACGAACCATGCCGACGAAAAGCCTGGGCTGTTGAGCAGTTCCCCTAACCCCAGCATCTCCGACAATTCCAATAGCAAACCCTGCTGCGAGACCGGCAAGACCCACAGATAGACCGGCACCGAGTTGGATGAATCCTTGGTAAAGTGTCATATGGACGGCGACTGCAGGAAGACAATTGTAAGCAGACGTGCAGCGGAATGCAGAGGAACACCATCGTCTCGTTTCATTGTGAAAGAATGCGCTACAACGAGATGGGGGCAGAAAGATAACTCACGATTGCCAGAAATGAGCACCGAAACGACGAGTCCGTAGATCTATCGAAACAAGAATTCACGCATAAGCACAGCTTTCTTGGGACACGCCACAGAATGCTGCGCGCCAGGGAGAAGACTCACGGCAATGATACCAGCCATGATAACTGGAACGACACATTTCATCATCAAATCAGGTCGGAGTACCGACATGGCTGAAATGCCAACACCCGACTTGGCTGTCCCATAACTGGAATTGGCGAAGCAGTCCAAGTATCAGCAAGTGAAATTTGGGTAAGGTGAACAGGAGGAACGAACCTCGCGCCGATACCTAAGAACATAGGGGAAGCAACGTCAGCATGTCAATGCTACTCCCACTACCAAACTTCGTCGCGCCCTCTTTCCTCTTCATTTCAGGACACCAGAAGAGAACTCACATGTAAACACAATAGATGCTGTGCATCCCTAGCACCCCAATACACAAAAAATGGCCGTTCGTCACTACACGGCCCAACAACTTCAACCAACTGCGCAAAAGAACTTACCATGGCGCCGAAAAAGGGAGCATAAACTGGGCAAAGGTCAGACATATTGAACACTGGTGGTGCGAGGAAAGAATGGGGCTTTTGAGAGAGCAAGGAGATGGGATTATGAGAGGTGCTGAGCGACGGCGAGGAGTTGAACGACTGCGACTTTGGATAGGCTCGGAAATTGCCGCGGGCGGAGATTGGAAGGGTCTCAAACGGACCTCGAGACCCAGAGTCTGAAGACTTGGGAGACCTTGGAGACTTGGAGGACTCAGGCAAGCGAATCATCCTTTGTTCTTGAACTTTGTCTTCGTGAACATGCCGCCCAAATATGGTGGATATTCTCTCGTCTTATCTCCTGAAGTTTCGGATAAGCAGTGCATCGCCAGGAGGTATCCTCATGGTCCAGCGCCTTGCAAGAGTACATATTGCTGGCCGTGATTAGTCTGTTGGCTGTTCAGCCCACCGCCCACTCGACATTATGGATCTACAGCTTTACACCCGAGAACTTCCTCCCTCCAAGTCATGGTCGTCATGGTTCTTCGAGGATTGCTTAGGGTGGAAATCATCCCGCCCCATCACTCCCTCCTGCTCACCCCCTCCCGAGTCCGCAAGAGCCTCGTCCTTTCATCCGGAACGGCGGAGGGCCTCTTTCGCATGGCATTCACAGGAGAATGGGGGATCGGAAGCGCGTTCAAGTGGTATCGCAGACAACGATCCACTGGCATTCGAAAGATTCAGTTGATGAAAGAGGAATCGACTTTCTCACACGAGTACATCCTGGTCACGCTCCGCAGTGGCAAAACAATTCGATTCGAACGCAGTCCCGATCCCAAAGCTCACCCGGATGCCGTGGTGCATCCGTCGGGGTGCGAGGCGTACGACACCATCGATACTGGCTCAGAGGACCTTGGGAGAGCGGAAGAACATATCTGCGTCGGCGAGATCGTATTTCAGGATGGGATTGATCTCCTTTTCATCATCTCCGTCTGTTTTGCCATGACAAAAGATACCAAGGCTCGACGTTACACGTTGCAGGAGTACAATTGTTATTTCTTCGCAAGGACGATATATACCCTCGCCATCCGTTATGCCGTGCTCCACGCACCGCGACCCCCCAACCGGGACAAGAGCGCCATTCGATGGGATATAGTGCCAGACTCTCTGCCCCATCTCCACGCGATCGTCAGAGACCACCCGTATTGTACCTCAACCCAGTCATTCCTCCGGCTGCAATATTGCATGTCCTCCGTCGTCGCCGAGACCATCGACCGTATCTTTGCCCTTCCAGAGCAGGAAATAGCGAATAACCGCCGCTGGCGGCCCATATACGATCCGTATGGCTCGCGGCCCAAATACATCCCCTATACTTGGGGAGAAAGAGTTCTTCGGTCCATATACGAAGTGATCACAGCATTGACCTGTGGGTTGACTTCGACTGCGCTGCAAGACATGCTCTGGGGCGAGACGGTATTGGACAAGCTGTCGTACACCATGAAACTTAGTACCTCACCTGCCAGGCTGGGGTCCGCTTCGGCCTCCAAGGATCTGTTACGCAGCGCACGTCCTGCGCTCTCGAAGATACTCCTCTATCTCATCTCCAGAACATGTGCTTTGCAGGACGAGATTGCGAGTGGTCGAGTGACTTCAGCAATGATGGAAAATAACCTGGAGGAAGCGCTAGCTGAGTGGGGCCATTGGGAGTCTCTGGTGGACGCATTGCTCAGCCACGTCAATGAAATCTATTCGGACGTCATTCCATCCGCATTGTCCGCATGGTTGTTCGCAGAGGGGGACTGTCTACCTGCTTCACTCGAAGTTCGGGTAGTCTCCATGGCTGTGAGCATCGTCCGTAACTCACCCAACCATACTTTGACCCATCCATTCACCACCTCCATAGGAGCAAAGGAAAGCTGCGAACGCTCATCCGACACTAATTCGTGTACACTCGCACAGCGATTTCCAAGCCCATATCCAAGATTCTTTCAAATTGCACAGTGGCAGAGTCTCTTCATTCGGACTGGGTGATAGCGAATCCATCCGTCACAACATATGTGAGGGGATGGAACGCGTATGGAAGGTCGCTCGATCCCCATCTTCCACAACGTCTGAAAGGACATACGCGAGTACCTTCGTCCTTCTTGGCTTTCTATTTCGAAGCTAAGAATCTCAACGATACACGGGTCCGATTTGGTCCTTTACGGAATACCCGCGACATGACCAGTGGACGCTACGATCAAGCGGCAATCTGGTGGCGTGAAGAGATCTTCGATAAAATTGGTCCATCGCCTATGATAGCCCGTTCGTCTCTCCGCCGATATCGGTTTCTTCGACACAGCCTTCAGTGCAGAGAGGATTGTCCACTCCTCGTCGAGGGTGGGGAGAAGTCCGACATCTGACCGTTCCATATCAATCATTCCCGCCCAACCATATGTGCAGTAGGGAACTTGCCACCCCGCATGCTGTCGATGGGGTGATTGGACTGAGGTCTCTATCGGACTTCATGGATACCTCATATTGATTTCCACGACTAGCGTTTTCTGCGACCCGTCTCCATGCACCACATCGTGGCCGAACGACTATATTTCGTCCTAACCTTGTTTCATGCCTGCCTATACGAGTTGATACTTTCCGCCCTACCCTCGGACTTTGACCAGACCGATTGCTGGGGTGGAGATTAGAATTGGAGATGATTCTCACAGTCGGCAGTCGGTTTCTTCTAGATCTTGAACTTGGTCTTCAGAAATGGTAAGCCAGCCTTCGATTATGTTTATCTCGTTCGATGTGCGGAGCCTCCAGGTAGCAATGTATCGCCAGGAGGCATCCTCATGGTCGCCTCGTCTCCCGCGAATGCATAGAACTCTCTCAACTCTCATCTGTTCAACGCATCGCCCACCTCAATTCTATGGATGTACAGCCCTCCACCCGAGGTCTTTTTACCACAAAGTCCTGGTCCTCGTGGGTCTTCGAAGATTGTTTAGGATGGACCTCATCCCGTCCTATCGCTCCCCTGATCCTCACCCCATCGCGAATCCGCAAAAGCCTCGTCTACTCGTCCGGCACGGCGGAGGGCCTCTTTCGCTTGTCATTCTCGGATACATGGGGGTTTGGACATGCGTTCGAATGGTATCGCAGACAGCAATCCCATGACACTCGAAAGATTCAACTGATGAAGGAAGAGTCGACCTTCTCACACGAGTACATCTTGGCCACCCTCCAGAGTGGCAAAACAGTTCGATTCGAACGCAGTCCCGATCCCAAAGCCCATCCGGATGCCATGGTGCATACGTCGGGGTGCGAGGCGTACGACACCATCGATACGGACTCAGAGGACCTCAGGAGAGCTGATGAACATGTTTGCCTCGGCGAAATCGTATTTAAGGATGGGTTCGACCTCCTTTTCGTCATTTCCACTTGTTTCGCCATGAGCAATGACGAGAAGGCTCGGCGGTATACATCGCAGGAGTACAACTGCTATTTCTTCGCCAGGACGATATTTACCCTCACCATCCGCTACACCCTACTCCTCGCACCCCGTCGCACCAACTGGAGCAACCGCACCATTCGATGGGATATGGTTCCAGACTCCCTACCCGATCTCGGCGTAATCGTGAACAATCACCCGGGTTGCACCTCAGCCCAGTCGTTCCTCTACCTCAAGGAATCCATGACCCGCATCGTGGCTTCCGCTGAGGCGAATATCCTCAAATTCTGGAAGATCGACAGTGGAGATGCAGGGCGTTCTCGGGCGGAATACATTCCGCACACATGGGGAGAAATCGTGACTCGGTCCATTTACGAAGTTATCACAGCAGTGGCCTGTGAGCTGACTTTGACTTCGCTTCAAGACATGCTATGGGGGGAGACGGTGTTGGATAAACTAGGGTATGGCATGACTTTCACAACCTCGCCTACGACTTCCGACCTGGCAGCCACAACTCCCTCTTTCCCACCCAAGGAACTTTTATCCAACGCATTTCCTGCCCTTATGAAGATACTGCGTTATCTCCTCTCCAGAAGATGTGCCTTACAGGACATGATTGCGAGCGGTCAGGTGACTCTAGCCCAGATGGAAAATGCAGTGATGGGAGTGTCCGCCAAAGGTCGTGGCAGATTTCTGTTGGCAGATGCATTGTTCCAGCACATCAACGATGTCTATTCGGATATCATTCCCTCCGCCTTGTCTGCATGGTTGCTCCCAGAGAGGGACTGTTTCCCTCCTTCCTTAGAAGTACGAGTAGTATCCAATGTAGTGAGTATCACCTCTAACCGCCTCACTCGTTTACAAAACTGACATTTCTCACTGTCTGTGAATAGGAGCAAAAGAAGGCCGCGAAAGCTCGGACTCCCCCGACACTATCGCGTGTACACTCGCACATTGACTTCCAAGTCCATGTTCAAGATGCCTTCAAATTGCACGGGGACAGGGTCGCCTCATTCGGGCTGGGTGACAGCGAAACCATCCAGAAAAACGTGTTTGAGGGGATGGAGCGCGTATGGAAGGTCGCTCGAAAAGACGATTTTTTCGCTGCATCTGAGAGAGCACAGGTGATTGTCTCGATCCGTCCTGCGCTTCCGCCCTGAAACTAAGGACGTCGGGATTGCACAGATTATCTTTCATCCCACAAGGCAGACACACAACAGCAACGTTGAACACAACGATCCAGAAACAATTCGCTGTCGAAAATATATCGTCGATCACATTTGTCCACATCTTGGGATAATCCCTTCATTCCCTCCCAAGTATTATCTGCTTCGCCACAACCTTCGGTGTAGAGAGGGTTGTTGGTTCGTGGCAGAGGATCAGGAAAAGTCCGACATCTGACTGTCCCATATGGACTATCCTGAGCCCATTGTATCCGCTTCAATGCGTTATTGTCCGGCGGCGTTGCACTATACCAATATTGACCAACGGTTTCCGCTTCTAATTTAATCCCTGACCGCTAAGTCCCACCCGGAACACAAGCACCTCTTCCCTGTCAGCCACTCCTACTCTTCCCATCGTACTCAACACCACACCGCCAGCATGGAAGGACGAGGACTCCCATCGTCTCTCAACCACGTCTCCAACTCCCTTCGTCGTCGATCCGGGGGGGTTGTCAATCCAACCCACGATGACTCTCCTCGCACTGTGTGCGGTATACCCACCGTCGTTCTGCTGCCCCCGTCAGCGTCACCCACCGCAACTTATGGGTCGATTTCCCCTCCACTTCCATCTCTTCCTCAGTTCCTCGACGTTCAAGATCGCCAGCGTCAATACACGTCGCATTACCCCTCGAGGCAATCCACTGTTCACCGTGAAGTTGAGATGCGACGACAATCCGATTGGAGAGATCCCGAAGGGGACTCCAGCGATGATGAACCAGCACCGCTTTCGACGATACCGCTGACACCACGTTCTCCATCGTACCGTATCACACGCTCAAGGTCATCAGAAGCATTTCGACTACCTTCTCCTGAATCCTTCGATCGTCCTTACACAGTCGACTCCGACCATGATGTTATTCGTTTGGTTTCGTATCGCGGTTCCCCCCTTTCCGACCGTCCTTACGATTTGGATGATCACTTCGAGACTCTGAGATATCTTCCTTCCAGCAACTACCAAAACCTCAACATCACAAGGGGATTTGACTCTGGCTCTTCCTCCACAGAGTCCTATAATTCTTACCCAGAGGCAAAATCGCAATCTGATGACCCATATTCGGACACACGGCCACTCCTACCCAGGAACATACCCCGCAAATGGCCCAAACCAAAGTATGTCAAGGGTTTGGCCAAAGAGGGACGAGGCTTGGGCTTGGGCGGGAAATGGACAATCCATAAATGGTGTTTGATCGTCTCTGTTACCACCGTGCTCCTCTACGGTATTGCCGGAATGGCTATCGCTGTCCTGACGTGGTTCCGTGGTGCGTAGCACTCATCCTCACCGCGGTCTATGGTCTCACCAACCCTTAATGTAGCATGGGACCACGCAGATGTGATGTACGTCGCCGACTACGACGTACTCCTCCTCCTCACCCTCACATCCTCCCTTCTCCTCTTAACCTCCCTCCTGGGCCTAACATCAACCCTCCTCAACTCCCGCCCCTTTCTCGCATACTACACCCTCCTGCTCTTCCCCTGCTTCATCTCCCTCCTCTCCATCGGCTACACCTCCTACAAACGCTCTACCTTCTCCCTCGATCGTAAACTCAACCTCGCATGGAGCCAATGGTACACCCCCCTCGGTCGTCTATTAATCCAAGATTCACTCCGTTGTTGCGGCTACTACAACCCAATCCACGAAGCAACATCCAGCACACGTTGTTACAGTCGTTCACCATTACCAGGATGTAAAGGCAAACTATTCCGATTCGAAAAGGACAACCTAACGACGATTTGGAGCGCGGTGTTTTCGTTGGTTCCGTTACATATCATCAATATATTCGTGGCATTGGTATGTGCGAATCACGTCACGAAGAGGTTTGGGAAGGGGATTATGCCGAAGAAGTATTGGTTGAAAGTTGAGGATGTGGTTTTGATGAGGAGGGAGAAGGGGTTGGGAGAGACATGGATAGGAGTGGTGAGGCCTGGAATGACGAGAGCTGGGCTTTCGAGCGGGATGTTTAGGGAGGACAAGGAAGAGCGGAGACCTTTATTGGGAGAATAGTCGACACCATGAGGTTCGATAAGTACGATTCACATGTCATGATCCGCAAGAGAGTTTGTTGTTCTGCATCTCAAACCTGAGATCACTCCAAGCCGGGAGTATGAGAGAATTAAGAAAGCAATTGAAAACCGTACAAATCTAAATACTTCACGCTTTACAAGTATAACTTCCCTCCAACCGAAATGAAGCGACATCATTACGCGTCGACCTTCATGGCATCTCCGGGGGTTCTATACTCCTCCTCGAGCCCCTCCTCCTCTTCCGCCAATAACTTCTCAACTTCCAACGCAGCCATACAACCACTTCCGGCACTGGTGATCGCTTGACGATATCTGAATCGCGGCATCCGAGTCAGTTTGTGTTTGGGTAGGTAGCGGAGCTAGTGAAGAGGGACGTACCGCTTATCTTGGACATCACCAGCAGCGAAGACACCCTTGACGCTCGTCTGTGTCGTACCAGGTACGGTGATGATATAACCATCGGCGTCTGTTTGAAGTTGGTCTCGGACGATGCTCGTAGCTGGTTCATGACCTATCGGATGTCCAAGGACATTAGTAACGTAGAAGCGGGGTACGGCGGGAAAGCATACCGATGGCGTAGAAAAGGCCGCTGACGGGCAAGTCTTTCTCCTCGCCTGTTAATAAGTTCTTGATTCGGAGGTTGTTGAGGAGATCGCCGTCGCCTTGGCATTCAGTCGCCACTGTGTTCCAGAGGATCGTCTAATAAGGAAATTCATATGTTATGATCAGGACAATGATTGGAGTAAGGAAGGAACGACGAACGATTTTGGGGTGGGACATCAATCGCTTGGCCATAATCTTCGAAGCACGGAGTTCACCACGACGAACGATGACGAAGACTCGCGATCCATACTTCGTTAGATCTACCAAACCACCGCATCCTCACTCAGAAGCTGGCACACAACGCACGAAGGATCGAGATAGACTCACAGGTAGCTTCCTCAGCGGCGGAGTCACCACCACCAATGACAGCCAGAGGCTTATTCCTGAAGATCGGCACGGCACCATCACAAACAGCACAGGCACTGATCCCACTCTGCCAGTATATTTGTTCGCCTTTTAGGCCGAGACGTTTTGCGGAGGCACCAGTTGCGATGATGACGGTGTCGGTGGTTTCGGGTTCGGAGTTCTCTTGGCCTTCGCGCCAGTATCTATACCGCAAATGTGTCGCATAAGAAAAAGAGTTTTCGTGAGAAACGGGCGAGAGTGCTTACCGGAAAGGTCGGGAGGAGAGATCGACTTTGGATATGGTTTCTGTGATGATGTTCGTACCGAACCGAAGGGATTGTTCACGAAATTTATCCATAAGTTCGGGTCCGAGTATACCGGATGGGAAACCGGGGAAGTTCTCCACTATCAAAAACAAACGCGCAAGGTTGATTAGATTTCGCTTGATAAGAGTGGGGGAAGGTACGTACCATCGGTTGTGGTCGTTAATTGGCCACCGGCAGCGAAACCGTTTGCCATAAAACCCTCAAAGAGAACTGGGGTGAGGTTCGCACGAGCGAGGTAGATGGCTGCTGTGTGTCCAGCAGGACCTGATCCAATGATCACCTGCCCATCGTCGTCCATCAGTCCAAACCATACCACGTCACCCATAAAACCACAGATACTTACGACTTTTGAATGCATCCTTGAGGATTTCTGAGATTGACCGTTAATTGGAGCCATGGGTTCGATGGGAGTCTTGGTACTAAAGGCAGGCTTCGAGAGAGTGGGGTATGAAGCTGCGGCGATAGGAAAGGCTTTATATAGTGCCCTAAATGAGGGAGGGAGGAACCGAGGAGACAACTTTGCTACCGACAGTTTCGAAACGGCGAGGGGGATTTTAGAGGAAAGTGAAAGGCTCACGTGGACTGGAACCATCTGAGTAAAGCAATCCCAACACGTGGCGAAGCTGATCAAGCGACGCCTTGGATGCAAAAGATAGCGACCGACTCGCGAATGGGATTGCTCTAATTCTAGGAAGTTGCACGGAATGTAACCCTCGAATGCGCGCTGGCTAGGGAGCTGGGAGTTTATCAGCCAGATGTCGGTTTGTGAGTGGATTGTGGGAACGAGGTGCAGTTGTTGATTTGGAATTGGGTGGTTACGGGAAGATGGGGATTGGTCGAGGAGGATTTTCTGATTATTATTCTCGTTAGCTAGCGAGGGCTTGATTCGTTAATCGGTCTGTAACTGAGAGGGTTGCTGTGTCCGTGTTGGTAAAGGGTCTCGGTCGAAGATGCCAGTATTCTCGTCATGTCGTGGTGATGGCACCCTATAGGTGGATTGACTCTCCGAGTCTATGACCATCACCCTCCAACTTCAGGCAATAACGGGCGCCAGCGACACCCCGCTCTGGCTCCATATTTTCACCGAGACTTGTGCAGCTGTTGATTTTCCTGACATCGGTAATGAATTGTGTGGGGGCCCCTCGCTGATCGATTCAACTGTGGAATATTCATTTGGGAGGCTTTTGAGCGGGTGTGCCAAGAAGCCAATACGATCGATTCCTCGAGGTCGTCAAACTCTATCTATCTCTCCTGCCAATAACAAGCAGGAAATGTAGATCCCCGGATGGTCGAAAACTCTCTTCATCAGTTCCGAGGCCATGCACCTGATTATTCATGCAATAGAGTTGCCAAGCACAGCCAAGCGCTCGCTGAGCTAGCTCTTGTTTGAAACGAGTAGCCCAAGCGCCTATTCCCCCCTGGAAAATTGCTGTGTATGTGCCTGCTCTCCTGCTGATCGTGTTAACAGTACGCCGCCCATGAACTAACCCCTTCCCAACCTTCATCATGCTCTTCGCCCTCACTCTCTCTTACCTCGCCGGACAAGGCGTCCGAGCTTTACCAACGATCATTACCGACGAACCCGCCCATACTCTCATTACGAACCAACCGAGAAATTCATTCCTTGACAATCCAACCGACCAAAGCAGAACCCTCTGGAACATCATATGGAGTTGTCTGATAACAGTCTTTTCATGCACTTGGGTCGCTATTCACCCCAACGTCCCCTCTCCATCCAACTCGGCATTTAGGATCGGTCTACGTCGTGTAGGAATCATGCTCTGTGCGTTGATCGCGCCCGAGTTGGTCATCGTATGGGCGGCGAGGCAGTGGTTCGTCGCACGTCGACTGGCTTCTGATCATCAAGGTCTGTCCAATCCTCGATCTTCCTCGATAACTCCAAATTCATCGTTAACTGTTGTTGCATGTTACTTAGGGCATGGCTGGACACAAACGCACGGCTTCTTCGCCCTAATGGGCGGCTTCATGCTCTTCTCCTCCGACACCAACACTCCCATCCGCACCCTCTCCCCAGCCGAACTTGACGAACTCTCGCGAGAAGGAGAGATCGACTTCCCCAGCGCCGACGTCCTTACCAAACAAGAAATCAGCGACAAGAGCAAAGGCGACATCTTATCGAAAACCTTGGTCGTCGTTCAAACCACCTGGTTCATCGTTCAATGCGTGGCGAGAGGTATCGAAGGGATGCGTGTTACCGAGCTGGAATTGGTGGCGCTTTCCTTCACCTTCTTGAATCTGGCGACTTATGCGCTCTGGTGGAATAAACCTTTGAACGTGAGACGTTCATTTAGGGTGTACCCAAAGGTGTTACCTCCCAGCAAAAAAGAAGAGGGAGATTGGGTGGGCGAAGTTGGAGATTCGGCGGACTTTGAGAAGAAAGGGTTACGGCGGCTGACTCTCCAGTCCGTTATCCCTCCCGACAACCACGTCGATGATGGTTTGTGGCGCGAATCGTGCTTATTCGCAAATCGAGTATGGACCGAGTTCCTCTCGATCATGAAAATCGCCTACAAAGCAGGACCAGAATACATATTAGACGCATTCGTCTATATCGGTATCCACAACCCACCCACCCTCCTAGTCGACATCGTCACTCTCGCCCTCCTCCCAGGCATCTTCATCGTCCGTTCCCTCGTCTTCCTCCTCACACCATTCTGGCAAATGGCGTATTCGACTTGGCCTTCTGATAAAGGCAAACACATCAGGAGAGTTCCGACCTTCTATTCGGGTAGGTTGACACGTTGGGAAGAGACGCTCCTTATCTACCTAAGCTTGGTCATCGCTACGATCTTCGGCGCCATCCATTGCATGGGGTGGATCTTCCGTTTCCTCTCCGTCGACGATCCACTCCTCTCAAATCTCTGGCGGATCTTCTCCTTGACTATTACCTGCCTGCCACTCCTAGGTTTATGTATCGCGTTGGTGGATCGCAGCTTTGATTGGCCTTGTTGGTTTCAGTTTGGGGTGGATTTGGTAGAGTTGGCTTTGGCGTTTGTTTATGTACTTGCGAGGGTTGGTTTGATTGTATTGGCTATTACCTCGGTGGCGAAACCGCTTCCTGAGGGGGTGTATAAGAATGTATCTTGGACTATGTTCATACCTCATGTATACTAGTACAGAGCCCTATCTACGAGATGAATCCAGTGCCTAAGGTTTCTTGGCGAAATGCATGTACAACTTGAATCCTAGCAGTTCGATGGATAGGGCGGCAGAGATCGGCGACATAGGCCTGTATATCAACCGCGAGGAATTGCAACTATCCCACATCCTTGGACCTTCCACTCCTGATATCCCGCTCCTCCCTCCGGCCAGCATGGGTGAAACTGAACCACAATACTCACGAGCTGGATGTTCCACCTCGTAAGTGTCGTGGCGCCAATGTGAACATCCGATCTTACCACGAAAGCTGGGAAACACACTCATTTCCTTGCACCTGCTTCAGAATACATCTTTTCCCAGTGTGTTCTCTCATCCTTCCGAACCTTCGCAAACAGTGGGAAGAGAGTCCTCGCTTGTTCCCAGCCCTCCTCACGGTCGAACAAGGACCTGGCCCGATCAATGTGTGGCCATTCGGTGATGTCGTCGAAGAGTGAGGAAAGGAATGCAGCGACGGATGGAGCATCAGAAATGGGTGACCGGCCGAAATCCATGACATCTAGTTTCCGGCCTGACACAACTTCTGATGACTCCGCATGGCCAGCATGCCCCAGGACGATTCCCAGATAGCTGAGGTTGGGACAGTGAACTGCAAATGGAACGATCCCTTCCAGAGTCACCTTCGATATCGTTGGTGAACCGGAAGTGCCGAGGTGAAGACGCTTAAGGGCTGGCCACGCCACCGCTATAGCTTGCAGGGCGCTGTTTTCAAGGGCGAAAGATAAAGGGGTCCTGACCTCCATCTGCACCATGCGAGAGAAGGATAAGAGTGGGACGAAGACGGATGGCGGGACAATAAAGCCATTCGCCATCTCTTCGGCAGTACGCGGGCCTGCATTGGTGTACGTGAAGATGATGACCGACCTGAGGAATGCTGGCGAGCAGCATGTCGAGAGAACCTCAATAAACCGTGCCAAAATAGCAGCACTTGGGGCATTGGAGAGCCTTGTTCGGATGGACTCCAACCGATGGGGCTGCATAGCTAGAGTAACTTCCGAAGCGACCGCCAGATCTGCGATGGTCATAGCGAGGCGGCGGAGGGCTGGAAAAGCAGTATCGAGGTCTGCGTTTCTTGTTATTGTCCACTGATCACGACGATCATCTTTTGGGATGAAAATCGTGACATCCAAATCCTCCAGGCAAGTCAGGGACGAGATATTAGCGAAATCAAGCGGGGATGGGAGCCATAATCGAAGATTACGGAGCGTAAGAGATCGAGAGAGGGCGGAGATGGTTAGAGACGTAGGGGAAGAGGTCTGCAATTCCGCAATGTCCAAGGATGTGAGGTGAGGGGCCAAATGGACGATCATGTGCAGCGCATGATTTACCAAATCGTCAGCTATGCGGCCGTGGGCTCCGACCTTGGCTTTCACAAGGGAAGGGCATAGGAAGAGCTCCACGAAAATAATTTCGTCCTCTGAAGATTTCCAAGTAAGTTCCCTAAGATGCGGAAACAACGCGATGATCGGTCTGTGGAGGCTGAGGGACTGGTAAGTCTCCCGGCGTGCCCTGTTCCGTAGTGAAGGAGATCCAGATAATATGAGATGCCGCACACGGGAAGCATATGACAGGAACCGTGTCCAATCAGGCGGGCGTAAGGGCCTCACGAATGACTATAGGCGGGGGGTGGTCAAGAAGATCAATCTGAGGAAAGGATAGAACAAAACCGAGCTCACAACGATGGAAGACCCGTCGAGTAGAACCTCTTCCGACCATGCATCGGCAGGCATTAACGTGATCATATCATCAAGGCCGGTAACGACGGCCCAAAGAATATCAAGAGCGGGGTCATGAAAGGATCGACAGGTCACTGCAATGGCAGGAAGCTCTGAGAGGTCTACTTTCTCAAAGATCTTAGTGAGGATCTCAGATATTTCCAAGCAATGATGCATGGCAGGTCAGTTGAGTGGTCGGAAGTTTAGAGTACCGGATAACTGTTCGATGACGGTCGATGTTCCCAGCAGTACGATACTGGTCGCGACCTTGAAGTTGATTGCGTGCTTCTGTGTAGTTATCGTTTCCTAGAACACTAAAAACCTCAGGGAAGTGATGTCAAACGAGAACAAGGCGAGGAGCTGAAGAAAATCCAAACCTTCACTGGGATGTGGGCACTGGGGAGCAAGGGGGAGGACTGCAAAAGTTGGATCTGTGGCTGTGCTTTCCTCTCCTTGTGATTGGCTGTGCTAGTTGGCTGGTGCACGCTTTTGCCCTGTCGCTTCCCGACTCGATACTCTCTCTCATGTCGCCTTGTCCCGCCACGGGAGCGCCGTTGACTTGTAGCTTGCCCAAGCCTCCCTTACGTGAAACTTTGTCCTCATGTTCAATTGGAGATGGATATTTGCAGGCCAGTACTGTCGACTCACTGGCACAAGAGCCGCATGGCCACGAACTGTGGAACTATCTTACAACGGCAACATACTATGGCCATGGATGATTGTTGATCTGACATTCTGAAAGCCACACGCGACAGCCATGCTGCAGCATGATACTTGAAAATATGAAAGCCTGGCGAACTGACGGTCAGTCGATAAAGCCCTAAAACCATCATCGATTGACGCTGAGTACCGACCTCCGAGGATGCTCTATACTCGTGTTCGCCGCTCCCAGCGAGCGTGTTCCGGATGCGTTGCATGCATGTATTACTACTTATGAGGACCGAGCGAGAGCCGCTCAGATCCCCACCTTTACAATGTTACTCATTCTCATCCTCTCTTACCTCGTCAAGCAAGGCACCCTCGCGTCCCCTATCCTCGCCGCCAGCGCCAACCAGGACACAGCTCCCATCTACGCCGCCGATGCTGCTCATACCAGGACGGAGTGGAACATCATCTGGAGTTGTCTAGTGACGATCATTTCGTGCACTTGGATCGCCATTCATCCCAACATACCGAACCCAGAAGATTCATCGTTTCGCATCGCTTTACGACGAGCGCATATTATGTTGGTGGCACTGATTGCACCAGAATTGATCACGATAGTGGCGGCTCGTCAGTGGCTTGATGCTCGTCGACTGGCTCAGGCATATCGCGTGGGTTCGTACAAATTATTTCGTCAATGGAAATTCGCTCCGTTATACTTGCTGTCTGCAGATTACGGCTGGACACAATCCCATGCATTTTTTGCTCTTATGGGAGGTTTCATGTTTTTTGACGGCGAGAAGCCTCTTGAGGCGCTCCATCCCCAGGAGCTTCGCTGGCTCTCTCAAAAAGGGGAAATTGACTTTCCCCGGATTTCTGAGCGAGAGATCAAGGACAAGAGTAAAGGGGATATGATATCCAAGGGCCTTGTCGCGGCGCAGACGACATGGTTTGGGCTTCAATGCACAGCACGTCGAATTCAACATCTCCCGATCACGCAGCTCGAGCTCGCCACGGCCTCCTTCGCTTTTCTCAACATCGTTACCTACATTCTCTGGTGGAACAAGCCTCTCAACGTGCGCTGTCCCTTTCCCGTGACATGGAAGCGGGAACCCGAAGGAGCACGTGGGGTGACTGGTGTATCGGAGGCATGTGGTCTCCGGTCGGAGGCTGACTGTGCCATGCGAGAGGCACCTGCGAAGGACTTCGTATCCACCTTGCTTCTCTTATTCTCCGCCGCAGTATCCCCCTTCCGTACCGCATTCGCAGCCGCAGTATCTGGCATCAAGGATTTCCACGAAGAAAATATTAGGTTCCTAGGTCGTGATCCCTCCAGATCTACCGATTCGCTAATTGCAGTTGCACTATGTCCTGCAATCATTTTTTTCCGTTTCTGTGACGCCACCGTCCTCGAATTTAGCCACCCCGTGGAGTTACCCTTCACTGACAGGGACAGGTGCAACAAGTTATGCGCCCTCACAGGCCTCAGACCTCCAGCCGTGGAACCATTTCCAACCAAGAGGTTAGAGACCGAAATACAGCTGTTCCTTTATCTGGCCGTCTCTACGATCTTCGGAGGTATCCATTGCTTTGGGTGGTCGTACCAATTCCCATCCCACCGCGAGGAGATGCTGTGGCGCATATCGTCTCTTGGTATCACCGTTTTCCCGATTGGTTCTTGGTTATTTACTATGATAGCAGGTTATCTCATGCACATTCCCTTGTTGTTTGTCTTTCCGATGCTTGCTTTACAGATCCCCTTTCTTGTTTTTGCGCGAATTACACTACTAATTCTTGCTATCATTTCGCTACGATCCCTCCCTCCTGGAGCATACGACACTGTATATTGGACAACTCGGATACCGCATCTATAGATCGTTGTAGGCTAGTAATGTAGCCATCAATTATATCACTCGTATTCCTATCCAAGCGGTCGTAAGGCACGGTAGGACGAAAATATTCGTCGTCCAAGACACGACCCCCTGCTGCTTGGCCACGCACGGAGACGGATCACGAAAAATGCTGTTCATTGAAATCCTGACACAAATAAGGTGTAATATGAAGGTATGCATGAAGTCCGATAGGGAGGTGCAAGTTAATCGACTAAACATAAAAGCGAAAGTCACGATAAAACGAAGGACACTATATGTCCAGATGTCTGTCCGTCGCCACAAAATCAATCCAGTCCAATCACAAGATCCAAGATTATGCGGCGTTGATAGGCAATTCCCACGGACATGGTGCATTAGTAACTTGGGTCGACGTCGAAGGATGTCCGATTAATCCTAAAATAGTCATTTGCAGAACGATGCGGAATTGGAGACCTGCAACAAGTAGCGTATCAAAATCGTGTCGCGATTGAGACTATAGAATAACCAAAGGCTTACCTGGACGGATACCGCCCGTTACTGCACCTGTATTCTTGCATGCATTGTACCAATTCGCCCCTACGGATTAAGTCCAAATTCAGGAAAATTCGATAGATGGGATGTATAGACGGTGAACTCACAAGTTGGATCAGAGTCATTGCTCGCGATATAGGTGAAGTTCAAGGGAAGTTGAACAGGGATGAAACTCTTCGCGGGCAGGGTGAGCTTCCCCATAGAACCTGTGCCGACCAGCATGCCCGAGTTTAGGTCAAATACCTGATGATAGACGAAAACAAGCATATTAGAAACCATGGTCCAACGAGGGCGGAACAGATGACTCGCCTGGCCGTCAAGACGAGTAAGGGTCATCGGTACGAAATTACTCGAAGTTTCGAGCTCCAGGGAGGCGAAGGCAGGGAAGGAGAAGTTGGCCGGTGCACGGGAGAATTCATAGGGAATAGATTGTGCAAAAGACCCCGTTGCGTTGATCAAAGGAGTTGATGAGTTGAAGGCGAATGCTGGAACACGGGGCAGGGTGATCGCAAGGACGACCGCAAGTCTATCGAAGGAGATCAGGCAATCAAACGCAAAGGTTAGCAGCAGAAACTATGCAGTGAGAGAAACGATACGCACACCACTAAGAACGCAAACATAAACCAAGCCGTGAACTTCCTCGTAAACCACGACCCACACAGCCCAGTCTCATTCCGATTCCAAGCCTTCCACTTTTGCTTCCTACTCTGCCATTTCTCCTCCTTTCGATCCATTTTCGAGGCGTGATACAACTCGTCTGCCTTCCATTCCGGTCCTAGAGTTGGGACCGTCACCATTTCGACAGGTCCGTTAGGACCAACAGCAGGTTCTTCATCCTTGAATCTCGGGGCAGATGGGCCGATTTCACGGTAACTGGAATCGGAACGACTATGAGATGAAGGTTTCAGAGGTGATAAATGAGAGGATTTGCAGCTCACCCTGTGTCCTTTCGGAACGCAGTACTATATCTCGGGCCAGCATTATTGAAGTCGGCGTAGATATCCCAACCTGGTCCTTCTCTTCCTCCCGCATTACTTGGTTCTGCCTCCTCCTCATCGTAACCTCCTTTCACAGGTTCAACCCTCCCAGGATCCATATACGACATCCGGTTGTATCCAGCGAAGCCCGCCCCTTGTGGCAAAACTGCAGGACCAGCACCGACAGCGTCAGGGTTGAAAAACGATGACGATGAGTCTACACGAGCCCGGTGTGATGGTGTTGCATGGCTGCTGGGTGCTGGAAGCTCAGAGTTCAGAGCGTCGAAAGATGATCTTCGACCGCCATAGAACGAGGAAACCGCTGATTTTCGGTCAAAATCCATGGCTCGGAAGGGACTTGATGTTCAAAAAGCCAGTGATGTTACAAGTAGGTAGAAGGAGCGTTTAGTTGACCAGCAAGGGTCGAAGTTCGAGGTAAAGTGCTTACACACCGTCGTGAGTGTCAAGCTCAAGGTATTGTGGGAACAAGGTGTGCCGGAGGGTCGTGGGAATTGCGGCTGGGACTTCCTCCTGCCTGGAGCGAACGTCAACATTGCAAGATAATTTTGAGTATGGGAACAGGATGGCTCATAAATAGAGATACAATACTTTTTAATTCTGCAAGACCTGCGCAAAGGGATAAAACGTATACAATAGATACATCGATGTAGATTATAAAATTCTAGTAAAGTGTGCCGACCGATGGCGAGAGCTGAATGCCCTTCGTGTATTACACCAGGGTTACAAGAAGTGGAGACAATGGGGTAGAAAAGTGATGTGTGATGAGAGCTACAATGACAGGATGGAAGCAGGACAGGACCAAGAAAACAATCATCTGGGATGCCAACGAGTGGCCCAGAGATCGGCGGACATCCTTCGAGGACAGTCGACGTTAAATCATAAAAAATAAATCATAACACATCTGGAACCCAATGTATTAGCATCCGACGAGCACGAGATGAACGAACCAACCATTATAACTGACAACCAATTCTTCAACTTTCACCCGACGAGTTCGTCCCACCGTGCGCAGCTGGCTCTTGCCTCGCAGCATCAACAACGTCCTGCTCCAACTGCGTACCCGGTACCTCCCGCAAGTGCTGTGCCTGCACAGTCACAGGCGCCTGACCATCCGCAGGTTCCTCGTACTTGGGAGGTTGAGAGGTAAGCTCATATTCCGGAAGACGAGCGTTGTCATAGGGAGGTGCGGGGGCGGTTTGAGCATTCTGACGACTTCGAAGACTGTCGCCTCCGAACGGCCAGATTGGAAGAGTGAAACGAGTTGTTTGGACCCCACCTCCATCGGACAAGTGACCAGCTTGCTTCAAGCGACGGCAAATCGCGAATGCAATGACAGCAAGGAGGAGACCGATGACACAGACTAAAAGACAAAGATTCGCGTTGGTTACGGCGAGAGTTATGAGGGCAGCGCGACGTACAGCAAAACAGGACGATCTTCATCATGACAGTGCCACCCGGGGCACCCTGATTGTTCCCAGAATTGGGCTGATCCCGCTCAGCGAGAGCCACGAGGTTTTGTGAGCTTGGGAGATGCATGAGATGTCGTGATTGGAGGGTCAAGTTCGCGAGAGTAGGTCAACAGGAAGCAGAGTATATTCGCTGAGGATGCACAGCTTCCACCGACCAAATTTGAAAGAGTTCGGAATGTGCCTTTGACAAAGACAGAGGCTGGGGAAGTGATCGTCGAAAATCTTTCAACACTACAGCCTCTGTCCTATGTAGTTGGACGTGCGACCTTAGACGCCGGGGCGGTGAATTTGACCAAGTAAACACGCTTTCGCCTGGAGTTTGTGATACGAACAAGATATAGCCATGCGAATAATAAAATGAAAAGTAGACAAAAGACGATGGCCCATGTTGAGACAAGGTGGTGAATGTGCCAGTATCCAAGGTGCGAGGAGGAGAGATGGGGTCTTGTGTGTCCAATTAAATATCGCGATCATCAGTGACCACGTGTAACTCCGGAGTCGCTCATCATTCCCTCCGTTTCCTCCAAAATGCGCCCAGAATTTGTGCACAACCATATTTCAGAAGCATGATGCATATTCAAGTGGGCTATACGTCGTAAGATATTCACTGAGACATAAGAAAGATAGGTAGTCGTAACGGACAGAAGGAGATAGGGAGGAGGACTTCAACTAACACTATGAAAGACATCAAGCGAGTCTATACATCAACAGGTGCACGGGGATAGAGAGATGGGTGGACAACAAGGGCAATGATGAGCGCCGGAATTGGGGTAAAACAACGACAACAATGGTGGACGGCGATAACGATAGCGACTACGAGGATGGATGGATGATACACTATGGCAGGCCAGGGCGGGTCATAGCCGAACCCACCGAGGGCGGTATCATACAACAATCAGCCCCGACGACTGATAGATGAGTGATAAACATTAATCATACGAATATCTGTCACGCCTTCGATCAGTACCTCGGCCATCGAAGGAGCTCATTGACGAACCTTAATCAACGAGGAGAAGAACTGTTCGATGATGGTCTGAATGGTCTACACCATCTGAGCGACTTGCTCCTCCCTCTCCCTCCTCCTCCCAACATCGACGACATCCTCTTCCCTTACAACCAACTCCAAAGTCACCACAGGTTGCGTAACAGCACCCATCGGCCTCGCGATACTTTCAGTCTCCGCATATTGAGGGAGAGGAAGAGTAGCAAAATCGTAATGAGGTGGTGAGCCCCCCGGTTGATAGAGTGGTGGAGGAGCAGTTGTTGGGATGGTAGGCTCAGCATGAGCACCATCGTCCGGTGTTCGAGCCGCGTTGATAGCGCTGATGTCCGGAAAGTCGAACTTGAACACGACCCAAACGACTCGCAGAGGGCAATCTTGCCTCCGTCGCTCGGCTCTTAAACGAAAACACACGGCGTGACCAAAGGCCGCTGCTATGAATGCCACCATGATTGCTGCGAACAATAAGAAGGTGAGTCGGAAGTGCACACTTTTGGTCTCCAGATACTGAGAGATGAACCTGTGAAGACAACTGCTGCTGAGACGACGTAGAGAGTGTTGGTGGGGCCTTGTGGTGTAGTATTGGTGGTGTTACGAGCGACGAGGATCGGGGCGACGCAAATGACCATATCCATATCCATGGTGTCGAAGAATAGGAGGTGCTCGATGGGCCAGTTGTGTATAGATGAGATGTGGAGGTTCCAGTCGAGTGCGGGGTGGAAGTAGAGAGTAGTGGGTCCGATATGTGGTTTGGGGTTTGAAGTAGTGGTGTGGCGAGTGGTGTAAAGACATTACAAAACACCATCCACTGCTTAGCAGTGAACGTACCCTCCACCCTTCCACGAAGATCAATGTTGCAGAGCATTGATTAGAGAGCGGCCAAGAGAAGTCTGCCGAGGGTGGTGCTCAGGTTGCCGCAAGGGCCGAATCGAGGCCATCTAGTCATCCATGGCACTAGATATGTCCAGTGGAACGTTCAGGCAAGTGACAAAACCCTTGCATGGCAAGGCGATGCAGAGAACAGTAAACACGTTTTTTCTTGTTGACAGTGGAAGATAGATGACGAGTCGATTGCAGTGCTCAAACACCTGCGTTTGCCCAGGATGGAAAGTTGTTGGCCGGAGTATTGTTACAAAGGAGTGTTCTATGTTTCAAGGGAGCAGATTCAGATTGTTCCCTGGTAGCGCAGAGACAGGAGGAGACGTGGCTGGGGAGGTCAGCGGCTAAGAACAACGTGTTGCGGAATCTTCCAGCGGCGAACCCGTGGCCTCATGTCAAGCTACAACAAATTCAGACAACCTCAGAATACATCGTAAATTAATCGTGAATGGTCTCGTATCCACAAGAAAGGATGTCGTATCACCCGTAGGCACAGCCTTGGACGTCTAACAGTCTTCTATGCTACCCCACGTCATCTACTGCGGTAGTCTAAAGTCGTAACGGAAACCAGGAGAAAGGAAAACAAGAGTAGCCTGAGATTGTGTTGAGTCCAGTCAATAGACTCTGAAGGTCGGATCGCCACGAGAGCGCATGCGCAGACGGACGGCCAATAAGTTGAAAGATAATGTGTTATGCCCGGCGGCGGAGAAATATGATGGGCGGCAGGCGGACGATAGTAGCGACGATGGACAAAAAATACGATTGTTGATTATGGGTTTGGTGGGATTCGATAGCGAGTCGTGATTGCGGAGAGGCGATAAGCAAATGGTGATAACAAGGGTCGATAATGACGATGGTGGTGAGAGCGGACGATAGCGACGAAGACGAATTAAGTGGGATGTACGATGGGGGTGCACGTCGGTCGAGTACCCGCGATGAAAGCGGCGTGGACACGTAGTGTTAGATGAAAGTGGTGCATCGATCCACAGGTATCTGATAATTCTGATGAGTGGAAGGGCTTATATCGCTCAATCAAATGGTGACTAACCATTCGAGGATCAGGGTATAAGGCAGAATGGTCTCAAACCATCTGCGCAACTCTTTCCTCCCTCTCCCTTTCACCAGGAATGAGATCCAGCCCCATCTCCACCACCCTCATCCGACCCGAGGGGTGCGCTGCCGCAGGCAACGGTTTGGGTAATTCCTCATACGACGGAGGAGGATGCGCAGTATGTTCGTATTGGGGACCAGGCACATATGTTGGTAATGAAACCGTAGAGTGTCCGCCGTGGTGTTCCTCACGAGCAATTGCAGTGTTCGCGACATTGGGTGTGAGGACGATGAAAAAGATTCCGAGTTGGAAAACCGGTCTTCGACTTCGAGTCATCCGACGGAAGATAGCAGGGCCGAAAACGCCAGCGAGAACGGCGAAAGCAATCACTATAGGGAATATGATATCATTTCATCCTGTCCTCACGGGGGTTAAGATGGAGTGGGACGCACCTGAGAATACAATTCCTTCAGCGAGGGCAATCATGGTCTTCTCAACTGGGAGGAGACGTATGCAGGAGAAGAATTTGACTACAAGTCGGGGCGTATGAACGAAGGTGTATCCGGTCAAGGTCACCGCGAGCCTATGGATGGACGGATCTGTGGTTCAGCTTGAGCGACGGGGATGGTGATGGGATCTGACACCTGATGCTGGTAGAGGCTGGTTAAAAGAAACCAGAACCCGCAGCAGGGATCTACATGGGTAGGTACATCAAGCTATCCTGGGATGATTATGCAAAGGCCACAGCCCATCTGAGCAACATTGCTAGTCATAACCCGGCTCCCGGCAAGAGCTGCCAAGCGAACCAGAAACGAGACGGTAGAGCTTCTGAGGTATGTATAGGCGAGCGACGCAGCCTTCCAGTGTCGAGTACTAGGATAAGTACTAGTAAGGCAAGCCTGCCAAGGACGATGGCAAGGACTGTGCAGCGCCACTTTCGGACAAAATTACATATGAGAAACTGAGCAAAAAGGTTAATTAAAATTTCCCGGAAAGTGCCAATCATCACAATCTTATCGTCGACGACCTCGTTGTATGTATCATCCATTTATCTATCCCTTTGGAAGGAGGGAGGCACTCGGAGTTGCGTGCGCCGATCTCCCGAAAAGCCCAGAAACTTCGCGGGCGTGATTCACTGCAGATTTTTTCGTATACCTTGCGAAAGTGTACTACATTGCATGAACGATGCCTAACCGGTTCTCTATACTACGGAGTCCGATGCCATCCATCACAACAATGTGAGAGTAGAGGGGACGCTATAGGTCCGATCAATGGACTGAGCAGAGCGCCAACGACAACAATAACAACACGGAGGGATGAATAGCCAATAAATTATGCGATGATGGGTTACGTGCTTGGTGTGATTGCGTGAAAGGAAAAATGCTACAACTACGATAACAGGGACAACAGAACGATAGAGATGAATCGAAAGCAGGGAAGGTGAAAGCGAAGAGAGCAAATGGAATGCGGAGAGGGAACTAAGACGGCGATAGATGACGAAGATACCGAATTGGGTCGTTCGATGAGCGGAAGCACTCTCATTTTCTTGAACGATGAACTAACCTTGCGGAAATGGGGTAACTGAGTCTCTGAGGCGTTCTCAGACCATCTGCCCAACTCTCCCTGATGCCTGTCCCTCACCAGCAAAGGCATTCAGTTCCATCTCACAGGCTCTCCCTCGACCCAAAGGAGGTGCCACTGTGGGCAATGGCTTCGCTATTTCTGTGTATTGCGGAGGAGGATTGACAGCATGCTCGTATTGTGGACCGAGTGAATAGAGTGGAAGTGGGGCTGTTGGGTCTACTTCTGGGTCTACTTCACGAGTGGTTAGAGGGCGTGTCGGAGTACTCGAAAGATCGGGTTTAAACACGACCCAAACGACTCGGAGTGGGCAAACCCAAACCGATCTTCGCCTTCTGAAGACCCTACGGCAGAGAGCGTGGCCAAAGATGACAGCAAAGATGGTGAAAACGATTACTGAGACATTGTTTCAATACTCTTTCCGAGTGAGGCAGGATAAGTAGAGCGTACTTGCGAATACAATTCCTTTAGCGATGGTGATCATCGGCTTGTCGGGAGGTGGAGGTTGGTCTCGGGTAGCAATTGATGAATCGATGACCACAACGCGAGCTGATAGAAGGACGGTCATGGCGGTAAGGTTTGGGTAGATCTAGGATGGGGGTAGATTGAGGTGGGGATAGGTTGGTAGCTTGGCCGAGCTGACGGCGAACACCGAGAAGGCTGGTATGGTTCACGGACAAGATATCGCCAGGGAGCATTGAGCCAACACATGAAGGAGTATTGGTTTAAAGCAGCCAGGGGCCGCAGCAACCAGTCATCGTACTTTTCTACAAAGTTGGACGCTTTGCGGCGCAGCTTGCGGTGATCCACCATCTTGAATCCAGGCTGGTCCTTGGAGCCGGCGACGGATTGGAGAACAATTGGGACGACGTAATGCTTTTCCGACGCTGGCATTTTGCCATGCGCAGCACAGCAAAATGTAGCCTTGAACTAACACCGCATTTTTGGAGCTTCACTGCATAGCCATCTGATTGTCAACCCAACTTGAATGGGCTAAGTAGGACAAATGGCGCGGAGAAAACGACACTCCAAAAGTGTAGACCACGGAGTCGAAGATAAGTTGTGAACGAGAACATGAAACGTGGGGAAGAAGCTATGTTCCAAGTATACCAGTTTGGCAGGTTTCGCCTGGCAGCGTGCGAAGCATAAGTATGTGACGAGCGTGACTGCGAACTGACAGATCACGATCCACGGCTGAGTCGTATATGTGTTGTGATAGGAGGAATCAGCTTGAGCAAGGGCAAAAAGAAACGAGGATACAGAGGGAGAGGCAAGGCATGTAACTAAGGGCTACAAGGTAAAGTACATTTATTGAGGGAATACTTGACGAAGTCCGAAGGAAATTCTAAGCAAGCAGCAAAGTGGATGGATGAGGGCTATCGAGGCACATCAAGGAAGGAAGTTCCTGAAGGTTGCTCAACCTCCGACCCAGGGGCTGGAATTTCAGAGTACTCTGGCAATCGTTGAGAATACGCTGAGAAGCGAGTTGAAAACCGAGGCGGTAGAATTGAAAATCGAGGAGGTGGACTGGAGAGTTGGTGAACGTGTTCAGGGACTCGAGGAAGGGGTCGGATTGGTTGTGCGGGAAGGGTATTGAGTTCGACATCAGGCTGAGGTGGAAATGAACGGTCCCGAAGTCCAGAAGACCCTCCCTCTACAAGGGTGTTAACTCTAGGATGAAGTGAAGAGAATAGATTCCTCACCAGGAAATATATTTCTAGAGTGCGCCCCTCCTTCACCGTGGGCTCGACGGTGACTTTGTCTCTTGCGCCAGCGTGAGTATAGGATAAGCGAAATAATGATTGCGAAACAAACTGTGCCGCCCCAATAAATTATTTTGTCAACATAGTATTCCGAAGTAGAGCAACAAGAGAACACACAGAGGCCGAACACAGTTGCGCACACAATACGCACGATCTCCTTCGACGAAGCAGCAGGACGGGTCGGAGAGCTCTCAGAAGGACGGATCGGGGAGCTCTCAGAAATCGGAGAGCTCAACCCTGAAGCAGTAACAACGAACATGCCAGCGGTGCCTCTATGTTGGCCAGCGTGAGCGCGCTTCCTTACTTTTATACATACAAACCTCCGCTGGATTAAAATATTTGATGGTAGAAAGATCCTGCGATCATTATCCCGCCGGCCTCGCGAAGGCTGAGTGCAACGAATTCGCCATGGCAATTGACGCTCGCTCCAAGGACCTGTCATCGGAAAGTTTTTGTTGGGTTCGATAATTTGGAGGTTTCGCAACCGACGGATGCTGATACCGTTATCGCTATCCTAAGAAGGTAATCAGGGGATAGCAGAGTGGTACGGAAGAAGTAACGGGATGGCAAACCTGAACTTATGTAATCAAGAACGCACTTGCCATTGGGCTTCTCTCATCCTTGTTCTTGTTCGAGGATGAGTAGGGATTCAGTCGATGGGCATTGAAGGAATGTGCGGCGGCCTGTCAGATGGGGGCCTCGATAAGTGTCCAGTTTCAGCTATAATTGGCTAGGCTGTCAGGGATGGGAAGAATGCGGCTTTGATAAAGCAAGCTTCAACCCGGCGGGAGGGAGAAATCCTTGTCAACCTCACGGGACAGAATCCACGCCCATGCAAGAAATTATCTTGGATAGGACGGCAGAAATATAACAGGTCGAGGCCATCAATATCTGCATCATTCCGCTGGTGAGCACATGGCATGCTTATTGGCCCACCTCGAACCTTGAACAAGAAAGAACATGTAACCAATTTATTCCTCCGTGCTCTGTCCGACATAAAAAAACCCTTTCCCTTGAGATCCCCTCTGAAGCAGCCATACGCTGTTGTGGCAATGAGGCGCTGGGTATGGAGCAAGTTCGGCATTGGGTATTGACATTCTTGGACGGAGTACAAGTCAGTTGGCTGGGATGATCAATGGCTTCGCGGGCGCCGTGAGGAATGACAGAGTACTGTAAGCTTATGATAAAGAATCCGGTTCCTTGAAAGGTGGCCATCGGGCAAACGATAGCTGAGCGTAGCAGTGACGGTGTGTGTCAAGAACGGTCGGGACTCGGAACTGCGAAGAATGTGGAGATGTCGGAGAAGGATTGCCGCGAAGCAGCCAGAGCCCGCAGCTGCTGATCAGCGTCGTCACACTTCTTGAGAAAGCCGGAGATTCCTGGAGCGGCGCAGCTTGCCTGAGCAATGATGTTAGGTATAAGGTCAAGACGACGAAGTCAGCACCGGTTGGACAGACAACTCGAACCGTTAGTGGCACAGCTACTCAGCGTTCTTCCATCAACGAACTGGGTAGGTCCAAGGGGGACAAATTGGACGGGGCCTATGCGGCGCTCAAAAGGGACAACCGCGAATCCGGGATAAGGGGGGTGAATGCGAACGAGCGGTAAAACGTGATGAGCTATAAGCTCAGCCCAAGTATACCAGTTTGGATATGTGCCCCCGAAGAGGCGGTTGAGATGGAGGAAGCACAGAAGAGCTTCAGCTTGTGGGGCTTCATCCAATCACCCCGCGAAGTTTTCTTTGCGGATGGACGCGAGACGAAAAAGGGACACAGGATGTAGAGGAACACAAACAGTAAACGAAAATACATCATTTGAGGAGAAGAAGGTCCAGAAAAGTTCCGAAATCCAGAAGGCGCGTGCTGGAAACAAGGGTCGCATTGCAAAATTGCGACAAATCAAATCACTTCAAGGCAGTTCATAACGGCTGCTCCACCGCCGACTCGATAGGCGGATGTTCAGAATAAACAGGTAATCGCTGATTGTAGGTCGAGAACCGACTTGAAGCTCGAGGGCCTCGAGGAGGTAGGTCTGATAATTGGTATCCGTGTTGAGGGACTTCGGACCGGGATCGTGGAGGTGGTGGAGGACGGTTCATCGGATCCACAGTAGGCTGAGGTGGAAAGGTAAGTGTCCTAAATCCAGACATGGCGTTCTCTGCAAACATATTAAACTCTGAAACAACACAACAGGGAACGGAATACTTGCCCAGACACGAATTCCCCGTCGGCGTCGTTCCTGCGCGGCGATTTCGTTTCTTGCACCAACATGAACAAAGGAAGAGCGAAAGGATCGCGACAAAGCACACTGGTAAGTGACAGAAGATTTCGCCGTCAAACTTCTGTCCCGGAACAGAACGGTCAAAGGGCGCACGAAATCCGAACACAGATGCGCACACGACGCGAACGACGTCCTTCGACGATGACGTGGGATGAATTGAGGAGCTCCCAGAACTTGGAGAGGTCAAGGTTGAAGCGACGACGGATGACATGGCGTATATGCGATGGGCCCAAGTATACGAGCCTTCATATGCGGTTTAAAAATAGTGCAACGATGGGATGGGCTATTATTGTCTAGTTCGCGGAGGCTGAGTACAAGGGGGTTCGCCATAGTAATTGACAGGAGAACCTGTCTTGATGAGAACCTTGTTTATCGCGAAGTTTGGAGGCTTCGCAACGGATGTGCGTGTCGGTGCCGTTAACGCTGCTGATCCCAATGAGGTAATCATGGTCTAGTGGAGTGATGGCCTGACGTACAGATGCAATGATGGGACTTCTTGAATCCACCAACGGAATCATTTTATGACTTCTCCCGTCGTTGTCCTTGTTTCTCAGATGACAGTTAAAGGGACATCGACGTCGGATGGTGATGAATGAATTATGTGGCAATCCACCACGTTGCAAATATAGTAGGCGCCGGCGTGTTTACCCACAAGATCAAGTAGTGGGAGCGGGAACCCTCGTCTTCTTGTGTCAGGGAGAAAGAGTGGGTGTATATGCATAGATCCGTATATGACGGGTTTCGTATCCAGTTACCGCGAGTTCGTCCCATAGACCAACCAGGGACCGGAGGCAGCTGGCGGATCGGACAACACCTCGTGATGACACGAGGCTGTAACTCGCAGGTATATGAAGTTGGGAGACCATTGTAGAGGGTGCAATGACGAACAGAGGACGGGAATATGAGAAGGTTTCGGTTTGGATTCGGTCGGTTGTTTAGACAGAGGAAGAGAGTGCGGGTGGGGAGGAAGAGAGTGCGGGTGGGGAGGAAGAGAGTGCGGGTGGGGAGGAAGAGAGTGGATCGTTCGTCGATACGGATGCTGATTGGCTCGTGGTTGATTTCTACCGTATTGGATCAAACACAACGACTGGGGAGGTAGTGACTGCGAGGGTCTCTGACAGCTGACCTCACCGCCGGGATCTGACCACCTTGTCCCATAATGTTATTCGATCAATGAGCGCTTCGAGGTTCTCTTCGGAGAAAATTTCACCAGTGTTAGCGCCTTGTACGAACGGATACTTCGCCCGTTTCCAAATGATCTCATCCACCCGTGTGACAAAATCAAGGGCGCGTTGAACATCTGAGACATCGCTGGGGCCCTGAGAGGCTTCTTTGCATGGCCGCATAGGTAGAAGAGTTATTGACGAAGGTGGGAGACTCAGAGACCGGGTAAACACCTGCCGTAAGACACTGAGTACCGCACGGTGTGGTTATTATCAGTAGAGGACATACGGTTAATGCATGCCTAGCCTCATCACCTGTCAGAGCAGATATCTCAGGAGGGAGTCGAGGAGTTGAAAACGATGTACCCCCGACGTCAGCAGAGGGTTGATGAGATGGTGTGGTCGCCATAGCATCTCCCGTCGTGGGACCTTGCGAAAGAGCGGGTCGGTTTGGAGTATCTGGAAGAAATTTCTCCGAGATCAGCGCCCTTAGTTGGTCGCATCGTCGAGTAAGGTCAGCCACTTCTCCATTGGCACAGCCTATCGCCTGATTGATTTCATCAAAAGATAGAGGCACAATCCCAGGCAATGGTAGTGGTTCCCGAACCTGAAGACAAGAATATTTCCCTCGGTGTTGCAGGTGGATTCATAAACGGAGGAGAACGAGGACTCACCTCCGACTCTACACCTACGGCTTGCGATAGTCCTCTGCTGCGTTCCCGCGGCACGGGCAATTGTAACGTCGGTGAATGAGTTCCAATCTTCTGGGAAGTATCATTTCAGGATCATGGGGTTTACCAACATTCGAACAAAGCTAACCTGGGATGGTGGGACTTCGCAGCTCGGTGTTTCAGATGTTTTTGTCTCTGCGTTGGATGAAACCTCCCGTTTCGCAGGTGGCGGTTGCGGGACAGCGAGAGAGGGTTTGTGATCATGATGCTTAGATTGAAAGAACGAGCGAATCATGCCTAAGTCGAGTTTTCCCTTGTCATCTCGTAATACGACGCCGGCATCTGAGGCATCGCCCTCCGCTACAGCATCATCGGTGGCCAGAAGATCGATAAGTGCGTCGAACTCATCAGTTCTTGTCTTGTTGGAAGATTCCGGCGTTAAATCAGTGACCCTCATAAACCAAGAAGAGCGGGACAAGCAAGCGGATTGCGAGCCAAGAAGCGTGACATGGTCGATTCATGTCATATCTTTGACCAACACATACAGTCACACCTCTGGCCCTGAAAGTGTCACACTGTTGAGCTTGATGAACATCATTCTGACTTACTGCTTGTATATCAGAATCGCCCTTGTAAATTTCCTGATTAAACAGCCTTTCACTGTTCTACGTTTAAGTTGATCTTCACTGGCTTGACCGTCTCCCGTCGCTCGTAGCCAAGCTGGCCGACCCAGTTCCCGGAGCCCCGTATCGAATCGTCAAGATGACGACAACATCCTTCGTCCTTCCATTCACATTCTTGTCGACTCCCGATACGTCCGGAACTCCTAGCAGTTCTAAGGAACTCTTGGAATTGGCATATTCACAAGCTGAACCTTCCGCCCTCTGTTCTTGGGGGTTGGCAAGTAGGACCGCAACCGAACAGGCTCCAGGATATCCAGCGTATGGCGCCGCTATGGGATGTCAAGACGGTACAGTCTATTTGTTCCATCCAACCCGTAAACCAACTGGACCACCCCGAAATGACCATCGTCGCGAAACCAGTCGTCATCTCAGTCCCACTAGCTCCTTGCGTCACGAACGTATCGGGCTTGGTGTATCTCGCCCGACATCCCCTGCATCCGTCACTTCGACTTTATCGACGCTCTCCCCATTCAACATGACTTCACGGTCGCGAATTGTGAGTGGCGTTTCGAAGGAACAGGCGGAGGCTCCGAAGAATTATGTGGATTTTGAAGATGAACCGGGGAAGCTGAAAGATATGTTGAAGGGGAAGGGCCCGAAAGAGAAGGCAACTGCCGGCGAAGGAATCATAGCGGGTGGGTCGTTGGAAAAGTCCCATTCATCCGATACGGCTTCAATCCGGTCGGCCCTCCCTGGATCCTCGACTTCGAAACGGAGAGATGACGGAGCGTCCATCATGTCACATGGTCGTTCTCCGTCGACCGCGTCGTGGGCAGAGTCACGGCCTACCTCCCCACCGCCACTGATAACCACTCAAACGCCACCCACACCCCTTGACAATCGGGAGCTGTCCCTGTTCTGTCACATCTTTCCACCTCGTTTTGGATTTGGGAGAGCCGTTGCAGAACTTCGAATACTGGAAGATAAGCGACATCTCCTTTGTTTACAAGAATCCGGGTGAATCAAATTTTACTCAACAACAACTCGAACTCGACTCATTCGTCTATCTCAGAGACTTGTCTGTCTTCGATATCAATGGCGGGTGTTGTATATCAAATATTCGTCTGAATGAGAACTGCATTGCTCCTCCCACTGGTATCAAGGAGCAAGATATGCGCCACAAACTGTGGAGGTGGAAACGGTTGGACGTTGTTCCCTTAGAAGAGGTACGCGACACTACTCTTGGAGCGTTTCTCCAGCTCATGATCTTCCAGTCCTCACTGGTGTTAGCATGTGGATCGGCCTCAGTGACCTCGTCACCCTCAGCCATGGACACTGGAGAGTCGGATGTTCCGGAAATGACGCGACTTTGTATTGTCGAAATGAGAAATGCTGAACGTCACTTACCCGACCAGAGTGGATTGAAGAAGTTCGGGGAGTGGTGTATTGATGGTCCTGGGGATGGTTCTGGGTTTTACCGAGACTTAGATGGTTGTCCCCCATTCTCTTCTTCGTCAAAGGTTCTGACGTATCTTGCAGGGGTTATCTCATTGTTTTGGGTCAATAATTCACATCATCTGATCACACATGTTCTGAGCCTGGCGCCCATTGTGCCCGCCCCACCTCCCCCACACCATGGCCACGACTCCGATGCCAACAGTTTGGCCTCCATCCCACTGCCCAACCCTTTCAAGGCGCTCAAAGGGAAGTCCGTGGAAGATTTATCGGCCACTGATGGAGACTCAAAGCTTACAGGACGCGTTGAATTGAGCGAGGAGGTTGACGTGGGGGTCGTTGCTCCTGAAACTGTCCTTTCTGGAATAAGGATCTGGGCCTCTGACTCTGGTTTGAGGGGTGCTGTTTGGTCCGATGCGCTTTTGATTGTGAATTTTTTTTGCGGATGCTTTGTGGTGTCGTTTCTTGCCACTGACGAAAGAACTTGTAGGGGTTTGAAGTCGTTGACCAAGTCCTGCGTTCCTCGTTCCAGTCGCCAATTGCGGGTCTCAAGGATGTAACCTGGTTCTCCCATGATTCATATGGACTTCATTTTGAGGTTCGTCATCCTTCCCTTCGACGGGTCGATTGCGCCAAGCTATCTTCTCACAGGACAGAGTGGACATTTTTCTTGTCGAAAGAGTGGATGCGAATGGTGACCTTCTCGACGACGCAAGTGGTGCGGGCGAGCCTCAGAATGTTCAGTGAGCACATTCTGACAGTTTTGTAGCATTGATTCTGACTCGTCTCCGATCAGACCCGTATTTCTACATTCGATCGCGTGTCCTTGGGAAGAATGCTCTACCGTACTTTCAGCGACGGAAATCCTCTCTGTCATATCAGTGGAGAACAGTCAGAGACAGCTCCGACTTCTCTCGCAGATTTCAGCCCGCGTAATGTGGACACCGACTACTATAACCAATCTTGTGGCTTCTGGCCAAGCAACAGTCACTTCAATGCTACCGCTTGACCTTGACCTTATCATTCTTGGGTACAGTGAGTCGACTCGTACGCATCAATATGGCGATAACACCTAAGGCCTTCTTGTTCATTAGGCGACGGTTTCATCCGACGGTCGTCGATCTCGCAGCTAGTGCAGGGTGATATTGCTTCATCCCCGAACGAAGCCTCCGACTTCCCGATCAGCGGCAGGGTTCATACTTTACATGCAATCGAAAATGAGCGAACTTCTGATCGCGTCATAGTTGGTGGAGGTGACGATGGATCTGTCGCATTCTGGACACTGAGGTTTGACCATCACCCTGATCCATGGCCCCTCTCAATATCCACTCTACAGGCCACTCAAACTGGCGTCTCGGTGGACATTATTCACAACTCCTTTAGCGAAAGTGATCCAGATCCGCGAGGAAAAAGCCCCATCGCTACGGGGTTGTGTGCTTTGTGTATCTCAAGATGGCACTGTGGCTGTAATTGCTGTGGATGGATGTCAGTTGTGCGTGGCGGTCTTGATTCTGTAACTCCATTGCTCATCGTCTTACGATCACAGCCTCTATCTCATTCCTGGATCAATTGCTCCTCTATCTCGAGTTTGTGCAGGAGGGGATAACCTGCTCCTCTTCTACGACGACGGGCGCTGCAGGCTTTGGGACGCCAAAACTCATGAATTCTGGCGGTCCATGAATTATGACAAAGCACAGGAGATGCTTGGTCAAGGCGGGTGGGTCGAGCGGTGGGTGTTCCTCCTTCGCCAGTTGCATCAACTAACGCGATGTGCAGTGCTGTCGAAGACGTATCGCCACCACCAAATATGATCGTACGACCGCTGTCGAGCACGTACTCCGGGCCGGATACCGGTATGGTCGGAGTAGCTTCATTGCGGCATTTTCTTCATCCCCTGATTTACAGCATGCACACTACTTGTGGATGTGGAACAAGTTGTCGCCAGGGCGATGCATCCTCGCCATCTTCCGATGGATAAGGTCGAGAAGACAGTATTGCCACTGAAGTCTTTGCGAGCCATACTGGGCACGGCACTTACCCCGGGCTTGAGTCCGCACATTGACGGGATTTGTAAGGAGAAACTGGGCTCTTCCGCAGCGACTGGATCGGTGGGGACAGCGAGGTGCGTTTTTGTTGAACCGATACTCAAGGTGTAGCCCAACTATTATTGCAGTAATGGGTCGATGTCAATCTTCTCAAGGGAAACTTCTCAAGATGTATGGACGGTTTCTGGTGAAGTTTCCGCTCCTCGCGCATTATCGATCGCAGCTCTCCTGGGGAGTGTCAGCCTTTTCGATGGTATGAACGCCCTCGTGTCACCGGGAACTTCGGGTACTCAGTTGTATTCACAGACCTTGCCGAAGTTGCCAACACCGCCGTCGTATTCTATGCAACGTCTCTAGGCTCGGTTGTTGGACCCTCTTACAAACTTCCAAGCCTTCCATATCTAGCGACACGCTGGTTTGAATCTTCCAGTTAAATCCCTTTCCTCTCTAATACATTTCTTCACCTCTTACCCACATCACTCCCTTGATCCGCTTCCAGATGATCTCCGGCATGCCATTCAAAGTCTATTTGACGCTGGCTTGGCACATCTCTCTGACGGGGAGGTCACCGCACTTGCGGAACAGTGGCAACATTCGTGTATGAATTGCGCTTTAGTTCTTAATGAGATTACATCTTTACATCTTCGCAGTGCCTTGCATCCAACCCGACAGCGAAAAACAAGGAATCAGATCGGCGATAGCACTGTTGCTCTGCGGCCGTATCGCCACGTTCAAATACACTCTATTGTCGACGAGGTACTACTCCACTGCAGATCGAGGTTGACATTTCTGACCCGTTTTCAGCGCCTTGACAGATATTTCCAAATCAATTGCCATGTACCTTCACGACGACCATTCCTTGTATCGAGTGTTGGCGATAGACCTCTGCTCCCGTGGATTCGACGTCTGGCAACAATTTGTGGATGCCATGGAAATGCTTCGGGCACTATTTCTATTGGCAACAAACTCCCGCAAGGAGAGTATATCCACACAAAATGTCGCTCCTCAAGCTCGAACTGCCGTTCTGCAAATTGCCTCTAGCAATTCGCCTTTATTCATGACGACATTGTCGCTGGATATTCTCCATCCTCGGAGCGTGGAGCACAGGAAGTGCATCATGCAGCTCATAGCCTTCATCATCCGCAGAGTATTTATCATCCTAACACTTCCTTCATGGCGATACCTGACTGGTGTTTAGCAACCACTTGTGCTCTACCCCAATCTGCCGCGACTCCTGGAAGCTGTTGTGAAGTCTTTGGATCCCAATCTGACAGCCAGTCGGGATGCCGTCCTCGATGCCGCTACAGAAATACTCGGCCACGTTGTGAAGACGTTAGTATTTTGAGTTATAGTGGCAGATTGCAGATGTTTACTATAGCTTTCCTCAGCTTCCCCACTGTTGACTTTCACGCCGGCACTCAACGTCTGGCTGTTGGAACAAGTGAAGGCGCCGTCATTATGTATGACTTGAAAACGGCAACACGGCTCTACGTCCTCGAAGGCCACAAGAAGAGGCTTGTTGCCTGCAGCTTTTCACCAGATGGTCGACGTCTGGTCACCGTTTCTTTAGAAGAGGGTGCTGTACTGGTTTGGAAGGTTGGCTCCAGCTTCTCCAGCTTCTTCAATCCAGGGGCACCACCTCGTCAAGGACATTCTGGTTCAGAACCATTCAAGACACTCGGCTTCAATGTGGGCGATGAAGGTATTCTCTCGTTCTATGTCGTTTACGCGCTTCCTAATGTCGCCCCATCTTCCCCAGCAAAGATGAACATCACCGCGACACTGGAACATGTACGATTTGAGTGGGTGGCAGATCGAAGTGTCAAACTGAAGATCCGCGACAGTATATTGACGTTCAGTACTTGAACCTGGTCCGGATGTCTGGATCGCGTACCCAATTGAATTAACCAAGTACAGGACAAAGTGTCCATCGGTACCCATGTCTTTTCGCCCTCCAGGCAGAGATCTCCAGTGATGTACTCTCGGTAGCTGACGCTGAGACTCTTATGAAGGTGTTATTAATTAATCGCGTGGCTTATTTTAACTATTGAACATGACAAGAAGACGACATTGGAAGGGTACGTTATGATTCGAGACTATTACCGCTGGGTTGTCGGACTCTGGTGGGCAAGTTCGTCACTCTGGCGTGTGATCGATTGGCCATCAAGTCCCTCGGCGCTACCAACATCTTCCACTCCATCCTTATGATTACCACCCTCCTTCTTTCGAAGCTCTACAGGCAACATCACCGCTCTATCCAGTGCAACTGGAAGGCCTCGGTGCCTGCCACGAAGCATAACAGCAATCAACACCAGCTTCGATAGTGTGTGCAATGCTCCAGAGAAAGAATAGTTTGCCTGGTGAATTCCGTTTCAGCGCCTTGAACAGCACAGCAGCAGAGAACGCACCGTCGGGATGCCTAAGCTCAATCCTACAGTCCCATAGGCGGAGACGACTTCGAATGCTTGAACCAACTGAGTTATTTCTTTGCCGTCATGAAGAACCACCAACGCGTACCAAGTTGGAATATGTTGAACCAACTGGCGTTGGCAACATCGTTTAAGTTACCTCGCTGAAGCAAACGTAAGCGTGAAGAAGTGAGACGAACTTAGGGAGAAGGAACAAACCTCGATAATGCAAAGCAAGAATAGCGCCACTGCGAGCCACCACATGTCTACATATGAGGGGTTAGCTACTAGCTATCATGGGGAAGTGTTCGTACACACCGAATGACAACTGCCTTCTTAGATGGCGCATCAAGTAGCTGCCCCAAATCGACACCCGTGATTGGGAATCTTCGTCGGTATCTTCATCGTCATCCACATCATCCAGTTCTTCCCCGTAGATGCCGAGAGATTTTTCTTCATAAACATTGGTGTAGCGGACGCTGTACCAAACGTCAGTAGCGTTTTGCCGTGCTAATCTGAAATGACAATACCTCATAGCCACGGGATAAATGGCGATGTACATCATCACAAGATAAAGCACCCTGCGATAGAGTCAGCGGTTGTTGGATTGACACAGGATAGGGTGGCGCACTTAACGGCGGGTGCAAGGGCTAGCAATACCACCGACTGGAAACCCGCTGTACGGACAGCACAAGCTTGTAAAAGTCCAAGGACAACCCTCGTTCCGATGGGTATCGAGTCAATAGCCGGGTTTCCGATATCGAGGATGAGGAAGAAGAACCAATCTGTACAACTACGAGAAGACCCGTGAGAGAACGCAGAGAAAACATCGATTCGTCCCTACTTGAGAATTATCAGCACGATGAGAAGAAACCATGTTTGTCTTGGGAAAGTGTTAGCAATTCGCAAGAATGGAAAAGTGATGTCTGACCTAGAGGGGAAGAGATATATGAAACATCTCCTTGGATGGTCGAGTAGGAAGTGCAGGGTTTCACGAAAACGCGAGTGCTGAGGGGCGCATCTCGTCATTACCCATCTTAGAGATCAAGTCAGATGAGGACGTTGACGATAGAATGAGGACCATACATCATGAAGCGAAGACTAGCGTTATCCGAAGGTCAGCATCAGCCACAAGCCCCTTGCTGCTGGAACTTACAATATTGGCTGAAGCAGAATTAATGTCAACTCCGCTGATCTCGTTTGTAACAGTTAGGCAACTCACGAATGCGGTGTTTCCGGCCAAAATGCAAAGGATAATGAAGAATATCATCGGGTATGCCGTTTGAAATGGGATCATGTTCTGGTCAACCAGAGAGATGCCGGTATTGGCCCAAGCCGAAACGATGATGAAAGCCGAGAACCTAAGAGAATTCACAAAACACCTCGGCTATCGAAACGGAAATGAAGTACGCACCAGACTTCATTGATGTCTCGGTGTTGTTGAGGGGGTACAAAATTACTGTTCCATCTTGATAGGGACATGTAGGGTGCAATGACTACAAATGAGATCGCTAGCATTCCAAACAAATACTGAGAGAAGTTATTGTTAGGGGAGGATCCGCAGGCCATCCGTGGCACTCACCAGCGGAACAATCCATAGGAGCGCATTCAAGGCCCGATACTCGACACCACCTAACTCTTCCATGTCTTCTTGGGTTAATCTTCGAAAAACCGAATTTCGATCTACGACGGCATTGAAGGATATATACGGGGCTGGTCTTGAGCTTAGGACGCTCTCCCGAGCCGAGAAAGTCGATGTTCGAGGCATCGTGACGGTTCGCTTGAACTTGCGATAAAAACCAGGCGCAAACACTTCTATCAACCTTCGAAGGAAATAAACGGGACCATGGAAGCCGCCAAAATTCTCCTCGGTAGCGCGAGGAGGATATTCTTCAACTCGACTCGTGGACATCCTTCTTGGCATCGGAGAATGATGACGAGGTGCTAGGATTACATTTAGAATTGCCCTGAGTTCAAATATAGTATCTTACTCGGCGCATCTTGCAATGTGACTCGGTTGGTCGTAGTTCGTGGAAATCCGGCACCAAAGTTCGTCGCTCGGTCGTTGTCCTCTGCGATTGGTTCCAGGGGATGACTGAAGGATGACTTCTGTGAAATACTTGGCTTCCACAGTTGGGGGGCAACAGGAGAGGAGTGCTCCTTCTGTGATTCGATATCCATAGAGCCAATTAAACGTGGGGCTGTATCAACTCTCCGAACCATCTCTGGATCTAAATTACCAGTGCCATCTCGAGAGGTAATTCGTGAAGCACCAGGGTGGGAAACCCGATTCTTATCTTTCTTATCGACAGTGGATCCTCTGCGCCTGCGGAGAAGTGTGTCCGCAACACGAACGCGGAGGGGAACTGACTCTTTGACTTGAGAAGATAGAACTCGGGTTCGCGTCCGCCGCATCTCGGAGTCGATGATGTACTTCAAATTGCGGATGAAGAATCGCCTATCGTATATATTACCATTGAGATCAATGAGATCTTGAACGGCGGAATAGCTCACCTCCGAGCGTACACGGTGACCCAAGAGACGGTGACCTACTGAGGAATCAATAGTGAAACTAATTAGCGATACGGCGAACTCTTGCCGGAGTTCCAATCAACGATAGCACGAAAAGGATCGCTTGTTGCCATGCGGTCAAAGAGCTGAGGTCCACAGTATAGAGTCCTGTACCCGTCACACAGCTCACACAAAGGAAGAGGGAGTCGATGTAGGAAACAGGGAATCGACCGTTGCACCCCCACAGAATGAATGAGAACACGAGAGGGCTGAGTATGCTTCGATGGGGATCGATGTTAGTTAGTTCCAGATACCAACGAATGGACGATCAGCGCACAAGAAAAGGAGGTGGATCCGATAAAAGTTGAGTCCGAGAGCCCTGGTCAGTCCTAGGTGCCACGTCATAGCTAGTTATAGAAGTAAGTCCCAGCGTTCTGAAAAGCAATTGTACAATGGTGAACACCCTAGTTCTGAGTGAAACGAACAAGATGTTGAAACGGGCTGAGGTCCTCGCATCCTTTTGCCAGGAAAGGATGGCGGCCAAACGGCGGCGACCTGATTGCAGCCGTCGGCCACGTGGAGAAGCCCTCTGATTGTCGAAGGCCTGCGGCGAGACAGGAGGTCGATCCAGAATAATCCCATACGACTCTAGTACTAATAGTGATGCGCCTCTCCAGACACCTCGACTGATCCATGACAGATATTCAAGATCATCAAACCGTCCTGCAAGATAGGCATGGAAAGGATAAAACTTGGTCGATCGATATTTAGGAGCCGGCGTGAGGGGGACAGAACCTAAAGACCCACATACCACACCACCATCCGCAGTATTACCTACTACGACTCATCCGTCTCGCTATCACTCGAAGTGTCCATCTCGATGTGATTCCTTTCCTGCTTGCGGACTTTCGCAAATATTTCGTAGAGTCTTTCGACTTCGTCCCAACGATCGGGAGCAGCGTCGTCAGAAGTTTCCCATGCAGTGATATATTCGACCTCCGGGAAGATATCTGCAAGAAAGGCAGCCACTGCCGCTGGATCTACAACCGGGGATTTCCCAAACTCGATAATCGAGAGGGATTCGTTTGTGATACCCCGACCGGGCCTCTCTTCACCCACCTCGCAGATACTCGCATCAATGGAGAAACCGATGGATTCGAGGTGAGGACAATGGGTCGCGAGAGGTATCAACCCCTGCAACGTGATTCCCGACACGCCGGGTGAATCGTCGAGAGCACCTAACTGCAATTGTCGAAGATTTGGCCAGGTTAGTGCCATTTGTTCGATGGCGGTATTATTGATCCCAAGGGAGGAACGAAGGTCAATGCGGAGTTGCTCCAGTCGAACAAAGGAAAGGAGGGGTACAAGTATTCCGGGATGAAGTAGAAGTGAGCTGCGCGACTGTTTGTCGGCGGCAACAGTGATGTCCACCAATGTCGTATGCCCGCAACAAGCGGAGAGAGTTTGAAAGTAAGTCTCCAGTTGATGGATCAGTGGAACGGGTCGGGCTATGACGGTAACCTCTTTCAAGCCTCGGGGCTTGATAAAAGCCACAATCGCAGTGCATGTCTCGATATCGAGTCGCTGAGTGAAGAGGCACTCAAGTGCTGGGAAGGGTTGCCACTGTTGATGCGTGACGGATCGGGATTCTGCGACAGTCGTCAGGCTCCTGAGTGTGATCTCTTCTGCAACGTGCGGAATAATGAGGTGGAGCCTGCGAATGCGACGGTGCATAGCCAAAATCACGACGTCATCCGGAGTAGCGGCCTCCAGATCGATGCAGAGGTCTTCGAGGTTGGTCAACTGAGAGATTAGGGATACGACCCTTCTCTGGATTCCGGGGGGGACGCCACGTGGGAGCTCAACCTTCCTCAGAGACGGTGAATAGTTTACAATGGATTGGATGAAGGTAGATTGTTTAGCGCGCGATATGAGCATCCAAGGTAGGGACAGTGATTGCAGGGTAGGCGAGATGAATAGGTCGATGTAGTGGAAGAGGTGAGGCTCGCAAAATTCCCACGAGAGATCGTGAAGCTTGGGGAATAGTACTCCAGTTGGTTTGCAAGCCTCAAGCATGCGGAATATATCCGAATGAATCTGTTGAAAGGCGGAGGAGCTCCCATGGAAGGGACTCAATGACACCTGCAGTGTCTTCATCCGTGATGCATATTTATGAAACACATCCCAATCAGAAGGGAGGAGTGATCGAGTGAAGGTCTGTAAGATATCAATATCACAAAGTTCTGATCGATGGTTGAGCTGTACGAACTCACCAATACGTTGACACCCCGCAAAACTCGACAATCAAAGACATCCACTGGTTTGACCAGCATCTCTTTCCGCCAAAGATCCTGGGGCAACGACGTTAGGAGAATCCACAAATTTTCCTGCGAACTCCATAATATGTCCAAACTGGCTTCACTGAGAGCTCGACACGTCCGAGTCACGGCGAAAAGAGAAGGGCGACGCAAATTGTGAAGGATGTTGTCGACTATTTCAGGAATTTGCAAGCAATGATGCATAGTGTTTAAGTCTGGAGATTGACCTCAGTACTAGTGCCAGGACATGGAGTCCAACTCGAAAGCTTGAACACAATGCAGGCGAAACGACGGCACAAAGATGAACCATGCACGTGTCTGTTGAAAATCTGGATCACTGGCGTTCGTCGTGTGCAGTGACAGGTAAATCATATCAGAGGAATAGCGCCGTGGTATGACGTGGTACGCGGTGGTATAAACCAGTCCATACCCGGCCATACCACTGGATTGGTTTCCTGATGAGTTGCCTGGTCAATAAGTATGTCAGGACTTTATCCACAGGTGGATAGTGGCATCATCCTTATATCGGTTTTTTATTCGATGGGACGTCAGGTGTTGTACATTCACACAGGATAGGATATCCAGAAGTTTGAGTCAGCGAGCCTCAATCGTACAAAAGTCACTCTGGATCTGAACGAAGGTAATGGGCAAAAATCTCCAACGAGTGATGCATGGTACAGCGTCGGAGGGTTACGACTTCCTATGAATTGAAAGTCACGTTAGGCACAGGGATCCTCGGGAGTAATTGAATACATACCTCTCAACCCATTTCACCCATGGACTCTTCAGTTTCCCGATAGTTCCTTTCTTGTCGTCGTACGTTAGCGAATTCATCGTACAATTCCTTGACCATTTCCCATCTCTGCTGCAGCAAGTCTCCCTCGTCATCGTCGTCGTCGGCTCCAAACTCCCATGCCAGTATCTCCTTAATATCGGGGAATATATCAGACAAGAAAGCGGCGACCTTGGCCGGCTCTCCGATCTTGGAATTGCCAACACTCAGGAGGCGGACACGATCATTTACGACCCCCCTTCCAGGTCTTTGCTCCATGACTTCATGTGTCGTCGCATCGATGATAATTCCCAATGTTTTTAGATTGGGACAGTGTTTGGCCAGAGGAATTAGACCCTTGAGCGTAACTTTCGATACGTCAGGCGAGCCATGGCTCGGACTGAGTTCGAGTTCGCGCAAGTTTGGCCATGCCATCGCTGCTTTCTGTACGGTGCCATCGTCTATGGCTAAAGACATCGTGATATCGATCTCCAATCGCTCCAGGTTATTGAATGGGAGAAGCGGCTCCAAGATATCGGAAGGGGTAATGTGCGATACCGCGGGAAGAGAGGCGGCGCTGAAGGACGCCCTGAAGACAATGATTTCTTTGAGGGTGGAATGGGAACAACCGTCGGAGATGGCTTGAAAGTAATGATACAGCTCTGATCCTGTTTGTGCTTTGAGAGGATTGGCCTCCAGGCGCCGCAAGCCATTAGGCTTGAGAAATTGGATCAGAGCCGTAGAAGTTTTGAGACCTGCAACAGATATCTCGAGTTCCTGAAGACACGGAAGGAACGGGCGCGAGCCAGGAAGGTCACTCCATGACTTGGCCGACGCTTCCAGGCTGGCCAACGTGATGGACTGAGTGTCTCCCCGAAGAGTCAAGTCTAAATGACGCAGACTCTGGTGGAGAAACAATGGGACGATGTCACCCGCAGTGGGTGAATCAAACTTGACGTGGAGGTTTAGGAGGTGTTTTAGATGGCGGAGAAGGGAGGGAACGCAGCCTTGAGAGTTCGAGATGGGTGTTTCGAAATCGAGGGTGGTGAGGTGAGGAGTGGCGAGAAGAAGAGAGTGAAAGAATATATCCAGTTCTCCTCCTTGACCGCGCCAACGTGGGATGGACAGCGAAGCTAGCTTGTGGCGCAAAAAGAGGTGGATATAGGGTCGCATATCAGGTTCGTCGCATGCATATTCAAGTCGGAGTAGCCTTGGAAAGAGGTCGGTTGTTGGTCGGAAAGTGCATAAAGCTTGAAAGACTTTGACGTCAACTGTTTTCATCGAACCTATCGCGTTCAAAGAACGGGGAACTGCGATGTTTACGTCCAACTTCCAGATTCGCGAAGAGTAGTTCTGGAATACCTCCCAATCCGATGGAACCATGGGTCGCTCGAAGGACTAAATATGTGGTCGGTTAGTAGAATGACGAGGGTAGCAACGAAGTTGGCGTACCAGTTGGAGGAACTCCAACTTCTGGGGCTCCGCCCTACCAGCTCGGATCCACTTCTCCACTTTCGCCACCCTCCAGAGATCCCGAGGCAGACACCTCAACAGGTTGTGTATGCTTTGACAGTGCCAGAGTAAATCTAGAGCAGGGTCACGAAAGGTGAGACAAGTACAAGCAGCAGCGGCAAGATTGCAATCATTCAACCCGCCGAATATATTGGTCAGGATTTCGGAGACCGTTAAACATCGATGCATAGTATCGAGCTACAAAACTTAAGCAGCGGGCTGTAGGCAAGATCGGAAAGACGCGTCCTGTCACAGTCACAACGACTTCTCCCTTCACGCAACTCTGCTAGTGACAGCAGAATGGCAGAGCTCCGCAGATCGTCTCGTTTAAAGTCTACATCCCAAACACACAATGAGGACAGTCAAGATGAAAAGGAAAACACGATGAAGTCCGCTGTACCCCGCCCCCCCGCTAAACGGCAGAAACGCGCTACCCGTACTACTTCGGGGCCGACTCCGAGGAGAGGACAAGGCAAGCTGAGAATGCTCCCGGAAATGCCTCTGGATATTCTCTTTGAGGTTGGTGTCATTTTTGAGGTTTAATAGTCCACCTCACTGTGATTTCGCAGATATTCGGACATCTGCTACCATTAGACCTTCTCCGCCTCGCCTGGACGACCAAGTCGCTCAGAAGAATACTTATGCGACGGTCCGCGAGAAGCGTCTGGATACATACGTTGGCTAATGTTCCAGGATTACCTGAATGTCCCCCCGACCTTACCGAGCCCCAATTCTCTCGTCTCGCCTTTGACCCTCATTGTCATGTTGGTGCCAAAAATCATCATTTTGGGGACTGCTATTATGCTCATGACTGACTCTTTTGCTCAGTACTGTGGTGCGCCGAATATTTGGAATATCGCCTGGGTTCTCCGTGTGCGTGTATGCGTCAAATGCCAGAAGAAAAGGTGGGTTGCCAGTAGTCTGTCAAACTAATCGGGATGGATACTAACGCTGTGGTAGATTTGTTTATGCATACTCAGGACTCTGGTCCCTTCCCGTTAAAGTGATTGGTGAAGCGGCTTACTACTTGAAAGGGATCGTCGCGACGCGTAAAGGTACTTACAACGTAACCAATGATAACCTTTTAGACTGACTTGATGGGATCATTACTCAGGAAAGAACGAGATGATCTTTCCCACTGAAGACGTTGATGACTTCTTGAAACAAGCTGTACCTTTGCTTGGGGATCAGGAGGCTTTCGACCAATTTCTTGCTCAAAGGAAAGCAATCTGTGAACCTGAGTATGAGGTAAGTCGCGTCCTCGCACTGTTCTTTGGTCGATTTACTAACCCTCTGTTTGCAGTTTGCCGAACGATGTTACGAATGGATGGAAAAAACCAGGGCCGACGAGATCCGTCGAGAGTCCGAAATACAGCTTGGTCGCAAGCAAGCGTGAGGCGGCCCTGTCTTACTTGTGCCTGCTCACTGATATCCCTACTAGTATTGCCGCAGAGTTGTACGGTCTTGGTTATGGTGCCGACGTGTTCTATCTATTACACTATCAGCCTCTGGTGTTCCTCGAGCACCCATTAGTAAACAAATCACAGGCCCTTACCAACCGCAGTATGCCATTATCTTCATTCTACGTCGCCATTTCAGCTCATGACTTCCCGCACAACAGTCTGGAATAACATCAAGGAGCCCTTGATCCAGCTCATGCAGGAGACCCGCGTTGAGCGACTTCGCTTCGAACGAATGAAGGTACTCATGAAGCGGGAGAAACTGGTGAAGAAGTTACTGGAAGATTTCGCAATGACACGACCTACCGACGAAGCTCTGCCTGGACCTGCAGATGTTTGTCAGATGGTACCGTTCAAGGAGATTATCGAGAGACCTGTCGAAGAGAAGATTAAAAAGCGGCACTTTCGCTCGGCCGTCGCGGAGCTCCCTCGTTTGTGCCAGGAATGGCGCGATAGGATCAATGGAAAGCTTCTAAGCATGGTGCCCGTTGTAGCCAGGCCTGGCGGTGACAACCATTCTTCCTCCGACGTTCAGGAGGACCATTCTACAGAGGCATTCAGCCGTTTGGACCTGGCCACCACGTATTTCCGATGCACCAAATGCGACAGCTCAATTACATATCCCCGGATTCTCCATCACGCGTGCATGACCGAACTCGACTACGCGGGCAAGAACTATAACCCTGACGATGAAGACGCCTACGCGTTGTGTCGGAGAGCTATCCAGCTGGGGCATGAGCCTTGGGACTATGACGGTCGGCAGGTTAGTTTCGACGTGGAAGCTAGTGAGGTGGCGAGGAGATTTGTTGAGACGTGTGGTCGGGATCCTGATACGACAACGAGGAAGCATATGGACGACACAAACAGCAGGTTCCGTTGCACTGGATACAAGCCCGGTGGTAGTAACAGTGATCTTGTGATGACTTGGCAGGTTGCGGTGCGTCCAAGTCGTTCCTTGCTCTTCATAGTGATTTGACACGTTCTCCAAGATATCTCATGAAATGATCTATCGGGAGATCGAACGTCCTTTGACATGGACTTGTCTTGATGAATCTCAGATAGCGTTAGCAAAATCTACTGAGCTCGTCACTGACCCACGCAATTTGGTCCGCCAATTGGCTTGTACTTGGACTTGCTGCCAGTGCCCCCACTCCAGATATAATTGGTCAGCTCTGCAGACCCACCTTTTTGCCTCGTCAGTCCCAAATCGTTCAGTCTGCTTCAGACACTCTGCTGACTCTCGTGTTGAAATTAGGCATGATGTCTTCCTTGGAGTCGAAGGATCAGACTATGTCATCCATCCTGATACGCCTCCAATGTTCCATTCGCTACCCATGCAGTTCCTAGCAACCAGCGGCAATCTCGCCATAACGGAGCTGCAGGTCCCAGTTTAATGATCCATGCCGACCTTGATGTAGATGAAAAGATGGCCAGAGTTTCAGACTATCGCAATGAACCGTATGATCACATTAATATAGCGTTGCTAACCCATGTGAGACTGAAGAACATTTCATTCATCGACGCCGACCGAGAGTTTCGGGAAGAGTAATATGACAGGGCTGGACACGCCGAGGACTTAAAACACGCTTGGAATGTTCTCGTGTGTGGTATGTACATTGTTTTTTGAGAGCAAGTCCGAGAGTCCTTTTGAAAGGCCGAAATATCGGTAGCACTGTAATCCAGTTACGACGGTGAGGACTCACGTTCACGGTTTCTGGCCAACTAAAAGTCCGTCGTAGACTGTTACGATGAACTCGGTTTTGAGAGAGGTCGTTTGGATCTCAGGATGAAATTGAGAGGTTAGCTGAATCGCATTCTAACTTAGAGTGAACTGAACTACGCAACTGAAGTACTTTGTGGGACTTATCCTTGGCCGACCTTCGGATCAGTTCGCGGAGGCACGGGTAGGTGATACTGAGCAGACGAAAGCTTCGGCCACTGGGAAGAGCTAAAGCTTGAAATATTCCAAGTTCCATGCAGGAGATAGCATTACAACACTTTATAGATTTGTGCGGCTTTGCAACTTGAAGTAGGTGAAGGGAGGAATCTCCGGCGGTGACTCCGACGCACCAAACGGGGACCCGGAGGACCAAGTCGCCGAGTGCCGTAAATAATCATCTTTCCCCTTGTACCACTGTCACCGCCAGCAACAGCACCCTCCGCCCTCAGTTACCCCTCGTCGCCGTCGAAGTCGAAGTCGTTGTCGCCCAACATGGACCGCCTCGAATCGCTGTCGAGTACATTGTCTCAAATGACCTTTTACGATGTCAAGAGTTTATATAACCAGGTGCGAGAACTTGTCCGAGTCCATGGCATTTGGGATTGGGTCTGATTGAGATGATGGATTCTATTCTACTTCGCATACGTGGGTGGGAATAGGCAAAGAATGTGGTGTTGAATGTCAGTGAGATGGAGGCGAAGGTTCGGGAGGCTACCAATGACGAGCCCTGGTATGTTCGCCTCCCTCCGAGCCCTTTGTTTTTCGTCGGTTTGCTAACGCGAAATTTCCATATGTAGGGGGGCAAGCTCCACTCTGATGCAGGACATCGCGCAAGGGTACGTTCAGTCATCTTGCCCTGGTGTCATCACCCTGATCACGGCTGATATCGGGGCAGAACCTTCAACTTGTCAGTCAAACCTACCCTAGTTGCATGATCATTGATAGAGAGCGTGTTTTGGCAGTCAAAACTTCAACGAAATCATGCCTTGCATATACTCTCGTTTCATGGAGAAAGAAGCGAAGCAATGGAGGGAAATATACAAGGTTCTTACTCCTCCCGTCTTGTCTACTTTGTTTCATCACCAGGCTTTGTGAGACTTACGATGATACAGGCCCTTCAACTCCTAGAATACCTCATCAAAAATGGGTCAGAACGCGTCGTTGACGATGCCCGCTCTCATATCGCCACCATCAAGATGTTGAGAAGTTTCCACTACATTGACGATAAAGGGAAGGATCAAGGCATAAATGGTTTGTCTCGCCTCTGACTCTCCCTTTATCCCCGCACTTTCCCATCCACGTCCCTACCGGTCTCCACCACCTATTTCACTACAAACGATTTCCGTATACCATTCTAACTGTCTTTGAACTCCCAGTTCGCAACCGAGCAAAAGAAATTGCCGAACTGCTCTCGGATGTCGAGAAAATCCGTACTGAGCGACGCAAAGCCAAATCTAACCGAACGAAATACATCGGCACAGGTAACGACGCGCTCTCCTTCACATCTTCCTCCGGTTCTCGCTATGGAGGGTTCGGTAGCGACTCCCTCGGCGGCGGAGGCGGGAGTTCGAGTTACGGTGGAGGTTCAGCAGGGTTTGAGAGAGATTATGGAGGGTATGGTGGTAGTTCCGGAGGGTTTAGGGATGAGAGGAAGCCAGGTCCTGGAGGTTTCGAAGAGTATGATGCTGGGGACGATGAGACTACAACAACTACGACTGCACCTAGGAGGTCTGCTTCGTTAAACCAATCGAGGCCGACCGGCAGTGGGGTAGGGAGAGTCAATGTTGGGTCGACAAGGAGAGGGACCGCGGGATCGGGGAGTGCTCCTGCTCCACCTGCCAAGGAGAAGCAGCCAGAGAAGGTTGTTGATTTGCTTGGGTTTGATGACGACGGCTTCGGTGATCCTGTCTCGGCTCCTGCTCCTCTGGTATGTGTCTCATTATTGTTACTCTTAACCCACGACCTAAGGATTCTTTTGATCTTAGGCGGCTCCTGCACCAATGCCATCTCTAGACGACGATTTCGGTGATTTTGAAGCTGCACCTCCGTCCGCTCCTGCTTCACCACCTGTTCCTCAGGCTACGTCCCCTCCAGTTGCAAAACAAAGTTTGATGGAAATGCTCGATTCTACATCTTCTACAAGACCGACTGTACCAACTACCACTGCCCCCGCATTTGGCGCGACTATGGGTGGGTATAACCCGACAGGAGCGTATGGAGCAAACCGAGCCGCACCACCCGCTAACATGAACAGGCAATCGATGGGCATGGGTATGGGCATGACTGCACAACCAACTTCACCAAGTTACGTTGCCTCAACACCCGTCGCACCAAACTACGCTCCAAACCCTTCCTTCTTCTCGGCTCAGCCGATGAAACCGTCGTCGCCGCCTCCACGGACTGGCTCGTCGGTTACTTCACCGACTTCCTCGACGATGGGTATGGGTGCAGGTGGGAGGGCCCCAGTGAAGAGCCCGAGTGCTGCTACAGCTAGCTTTGATGATTTGTGGAGCATGTCGCTTGGGAATGGGCTTGCGAAGCCTGCGACTCCGACCGGGACCAGAAGTGGGAGCGCGATGGGGATGGGGACGACCGGAGGGAAGAGTATCAAGGATTTAGAGAAGGAGAAGGCAATGGCAGGTATCTGGGGTTCTGGGTCGGGGACCGGGGGCGCTGCAGGAAGGGGTGGGAATGGGTGGGGAGCGATGGGTGGTGGTACGACGTCTTCGTCGAGTGGTGGTGGGGATGATTTGTTGCTTTGAGTGATGGGATTGTTGGCAAGGTGTGATTGAGTTGAGTGTGGGATCCCGGTGCGAGGATGTGATGGATTTGGATGGGAGCGGCAAGGGAGGCGTGCCTGGTTGGTGGTTGTTCTTGGTGGTTATCTGGTTGACTTAGACTCGAGCATGTCTGGAGATACATGTTTTATATAATCACATCTGCTTGTCCGCTAGTACTCGACCCAAGGTGTACATACTTGAACAGACACCGGGGGACTTTCTTAGACCGGCGCTTGTTTCACCTCCTCTCCAAGGTCGCAACTTCTCATAACCAGGGCCCGACAACTCCTTACCCGCTCCCACAGGATCCCATTTTGCTTCAATCGTTTCCATATCAGTTTCGCCGTACTGGCCTTGCTCAATGACTTCGACCCCTTCTGATCATTATTCTCGCTATTCTTACAATCGGCGTGTGCCAACCGAGTCGTCTTGAGAGCTATAGTCGGTATGCTGCCGTACATCGTTAGCAGATACGGGCCTGCCGGGAAGCAGATATCGGACTTGGAGCACGCTGCCAGCGATGGTCATGGTGGCTTCCCTGCTTCTGTTCTCACTTGATGGTGGAGTACATAACGGAAACATTTATTCAGGTTCCACGGTTCTCCGTTTGACCGAGTCGACACTCTCTGAAGACCCCCCTCTGCTGAACTGACCTAGCGTCCGAGTCGTCGCTATGTTCGGTCTCGGTGTCGTCTCCACTCTCCTGGCTGCGCTCGTGGTGCAGCCAGTTACCGCACTCTGGCCTCTTCCTACTAGCATGTCTTCGGGCACTGAGGCACTTCGTCTCGCCCCGTGGTTCTCCATTGATACTTCTTCCATTCCCAACCCACCTTCGGATCTCATCGCTGCTATCGAGCGCACCAAAACTTACCTCTTCACCGACCAGCTCGAGTTACTCGACATCGACCGTGGAGCATCATATGCTTCTTCCATCTACTCTTCGCCATATATCTCTTCCTTGTCCCTTTGCTTGACTGGGAGTGAACCGGTTTTGAGTATCTCGACCGAGGCGATCAAACCGTTGGAATCTAGGGATGATTCGTATACTTTGAGTGTACCCACTGGAGGAGCCCCAGCAGAGATCAAAGCCAATACGACTTTGGGTCTGTTGAGAGGTTTGACGACTTTTGGGCAGATGTGGTATGATTATCAAGGGCAGACTTATACTTTGATGACACCTTTGACGGTGGAAGACTCTCCTGCTTATGTGAGTTTTAGACCCGCCTTTTCCTCCATTCGATAGGACAAGATGATTTACCGCGCTGTTTGACTAGCCGTACCGAGGTTTCATGCTGGATACGGCCAGGAACTTGTAAGCTCCTTGCACAAGATCTGGGGAAACATTCTTATCCAACTGCTTTCAGTTTCCCGGTTACGGAGATTTACCGCATGCTCGATGCCATGTCCTGGGTCAAGGTAATATTCAGGTGTCTCTCGTTTACTAAATTACTGACATACCCTGTCAGATTAATCAATTCCACTGGCACGTTGTCGACTCACAATCCTTCCCTCTCGTCGTCCCGGGCTTCGAAAACATCTCTTACTACGGGGCTTACACACCCACTTCGGTCTATGAGCCGACAGATGTGGCCAACGTCGTTGCGTATGCCGCTGCCGTAAGTGACTATCTATTACTCCGTTTCTAAACCAGCTCATGACTCTGCGTCACGGGATGTAGCGTGGAATTGACGTGTTAGTGGTAAGCCAATCACCTTCATTACATCTCTTCATTCTCGATACTTAACCAAGTTTTGCAGGAAATCGATACGCCAGGACATACCTCCATCATTTGGAAGTCCTACCCCGAACACGTTGCCTGCCCCGAGTACACTCCTTGGGCCACATACGCGAATGGTTCGTTCTCCCTCCAACCAATCTTATCGTAAGGGCTCAATCTGAAACTTGCCGTCTCAGAACCCCCCGCAGGCCAACTCCGCTTTGCCTCGCCCGCCACGACAAACTTTACAGCCTCCCTCCTCGGCGCAGTAGCGTCGATGTTCCCCTCCACGCTCTTCTCAACAGGTGGAGATGAACTGAACACGAATTGTTACACAAACGATTCTATCACTCAGTATTATCTCAACTCGACTGGTGAAACACTGGAACAGGCTTTGAGCAACTTTACGGTGAAGACCCATAGTGTTTTGGAGGCCATGGGGAAGACGCCTGTTGTTTGGGAAGGTGAGCTATTATGGCTGCCTTGGTAGAAGAGAGAAATAATGCTGATGGGTTTGGTCGGTTGATAGAGATGGTGTTGGTGCACAACGTTACGTTGAGCAATGAAACCATTGTGATGTCAGTCATCGTCTATGCAATCCTCTTGTCATATTTCACTGACATTTCCAATTTTTAGGGTCTGGATCTCGTCTGAGGACGTAGCAGCCGTTGCTGAGAAAGGGTTCAAAATCGTGCATGCTGCTTCAAATTATTTCTACCTCGTATGTTTTGAATACACGTCTACAATGCTTCTGTCACTAATTCTGGCTCGTCTCCAGGATTGCGGAGGGGGTGGTTGGGTCGGTGATAACCCTGCAGGGTGCGTTGGGCTGATGTTAATTTATTCAGTTCGTAGAACTCAGTGTTCATGTGTCCAGGAACTCGTGGTGTGATCCGTTCAAGACATGGCAAAACTCATACACCTTCGACCCCAATGCAAACTTGACCGTCGAGCAACAGAAGCTCATCATGGGTGGTAAGTTCCTCTCCCCATTTCCCACTTCATCGTATCTGACTTCCTCGCGACATAGGCGAACACCTCCTCTGGACCGAACAATCTTCTCCATCTAACCTCGACCCCATCGTCTGGCCCCGTGCCGCTTCTTCCGCCGAGCTCTTCTGGACTGGACCTTATCTCACTAATGCAACAGCTGGCGGGACGGCAGAGACGAATGTGACGACGGCTTTGCCGAGGTTGCATGACGTCGCATACCGGATGGTGCAAAGGGGTATTATGGCGATCCCGCTGCAGCCGATGTGGTGCGCGTTGAGGCCTTATGCTTGCGATTTGACTGCGTAGGTGCTGTGGGTTGGAGAGAGTGAGAACCGAACACTTTGGACGGACTTGTGGTAAAACTTTGTTCGGACAATTACGAGGGACACTGTATGCTGGTTACATCTCGAACGATTGCTTCATGAACAGTATTATTGCAGTATCATCTGAGTAAGTAATAGGCAGACGCAAACTATGAAACCTGGATCGTATCGCAACACAGCAGGGAAGAAACAGAAAAAGGGGTATATACACAGATCGATGGGATACGACGAAAACTTGAACTTCATGCTGGTCCGACCTCATCTTGACGGTCATCTTCTTGCGATCATCCTCGAAAGTCTTGATCCCCTTCCTCCTAGCTCCCAGAGAAGCAACACCCTGCTGTTCCAGCTGCTCATCCTTCATTGCCTCCCATCGATCCCCTCAAAGCAGTTAACTATAACAGTCCCCGACGACAAAGTGGCCCTACTTCTGTTGTCGCCGTCGCTCCTGCTCACGAACCATGGCAAAAACAGGATATGCACGACGCACTTCCCGCCATGCATCGCGTATTTCGCAGTCGTCCATCTCCTCGGCGACTTCTACATCCAGTCGCTCCGCGGATTCATCGTCCCATGCTGAAAGGCCCCGGTGGCCAAGCTTGGGAAATAGAGCAGACAGATACGCGGCAACCTCCATGACACGGCCAGGAGCGATGGTCGATCTTGCAAATTGAAGAGAGTCCACTGATGAAGCTGAGATACCGTTCGCAGGTTCCTCTTCGTCGATCTCAGCAGTGGCGTGGAGAACGACACCCAGTCCCTTCAGTCTTGGATAATGCTCTGCTAGGGGAATGAGACCTTGCAAGGTGACTCCGTACTCTTGCACAGGGAGGGAACGTCGCTCGAGTCCAATCAAAAGCATCTCGATGTCAGGCCATGCAAGGGCCATCTCCTTTAGGATAGAATTATCCATGACAATGAAGATAGGGGGATCGATGACAACTGTGGCGAGGTTCGTGAAAGCGAGGAGAGGCCTGAGCGACGTCGCTTGTATGCGTAATTCAGGAAACGTGGGCGCCGGGACTGATTCGGTGATCTGAAGAGACAACGAAGTGTGCGAGCAAGATTGGACAACTGCGTCGATGAATCCCTCAAAGGAGATGGTGGAGACAGGAGCGGTGGAGACAGGAGCGGTGGGGTCAATGTCGAACACCAGCTCCTGGAGGTGCGATGATGATATCCATCGAAGCAGCGCGGAGCACGACTCTAGATTTAGTCCATCTGCCGTGAGGTGGCGAAGTGCGACGAAAGGTTCACTGCAAAGCGAGCTGAGTCGTTGGCCTGTGATGTCTTGATATTGTTGTGCACGGATCGAGAGTCTCGTTAGGGAGCTGAGTCCTGCAAGCAAAGCAAGGTCGGTGGCCGATAAGGAAGATAATGAAAGGGTAATGTCCCGGAGGTGACGCATGCGACATATTTGCCGGAGTCCCATAACCGAGACAGTACAGGCGTTCAGAAGGCGCACCAGTGTTGGAACGGCTGTCACCAATCGACGAAGGAAAAGTGTTTCCTCCTCCTCGGATATGCCTACCACGCCCAAGAGGTCCAGGCCGGACAAACTGGAGTGCAAGAAGAGATGGATGTATGGGAAGATTTGGTCACGGGGATAGTGCCAATGTAGACGGCGAAGGTTAGGAAGGAGTACTCCTGATGGCCGGTAAAGGCTTAAACAACGGAATACTTGTATGTCGACCTCTGTCAATTCGACAAAGCGAGGAGTCACCTTTGGAATCAGAAATGGTACCCCAACATGGAGAACCCTGACTCTGGAGGCATATCTGAGAAATTTCGTCCAGTCCTCAGGAAGCATCGACCGTCTGAACCGCTGGAAGGGGATGAGCATGTCAAGACAATGATAACCCCGAATGTGACACGAACCAGAGTAAGACGAGTAGAATCGGATTGTAATTTTGACTCGTTCCACAGATCTGATGGCGTGCATTTGAGCAGCGCACTAAAATCTTCTTGCTCGAACCACAAAATATCGAGTGCGGGATCGTGAAACGCATGACAAGTCGTCGCCAACGCTGCAAGGGTTTTCTTGCCCCTAGGTTCTTACTCAACTTGGAGGAAGATGAGGGACAGGATCTCTGGAACTAGCAAACATCGATGCATCCTGGCGATAGGGAGGTCTAGTCGACACTTTAATAATTTCCCAAGCTCGGATGACGGGACCTTGCGTGGTGACTAGACAAGACAGCTTGAGGCAGCCAAAACTTTGAAAAAATGGTGGCTAACCAAGAACGCGTGACATCTCCTACCCCTATCCGAATCGGCTTCAAGTTCCTTTGCTCGTTCCTCCATCTACTGAACACAATTTCTTCGGGCGACACCCACCATTTTCGATTCTACATCATTCTTAACCCATCGTTGATGTCAGATGTGTGCATCCGAGTCGCCAAGAAACAGAGGGGTCACTCGGAAGTCGCTCTACGAGAACATCCTGTCAAAAAATCCTCTATTCGTAAAAGGCTACCACGTCGACCGGCAGAAAGTCGGAAAGATGTTCGAATACCGTGCAGATGACCCCGACTACTGTAGGACCGTTGGCCTAATCGACCTCTTTCCCCTGCCATACGAGTATCTGTCACTCGCCATTGGCCCTGATGGCGTTGTTCGTCTGGTGGCGGTCATGGCGGACGACTACGATCCAAAAAAGTTGGAGACAAAGGAGATTTTGGAGATCAACGATGCGCTGAACCAGTACTTTACCGGGGGGATTTGGCCTCGGTTTTGATCACCTTAAGCACAGGTGCGTGGTGTTTAGCACTAGCACCGCTGTTATCCGTCGGTCTCATCACTGCTTCTTTTTGCGATCCCAGTTGCGCAACCTCTCAGCGCCGTGTGGCATGATTTCATGCTTCATTATCATCGTCCCTCTGTACACTAGGTCCGGTCTTGTAATTCAAGGTTTTCAAGTTTTTCATGCGAAAATATGCCTCCTGAGTTGTGGCCATGGGTGAGGGTAGGTCCTTCCTTGACCCTTCCCGGTCTCATCTGCAACCTCTCGATGGCGAAATGTCCCCCTGATGCCTGTATGTCAGGTTTTGTTGGAAGGACACAACGCGGCTACCGGGCTGGAAACAGCCAAAATAAGAGAATATGAGGCCTCTAGGTTATCGAACCTACCATACAACCGGATATGGGGTAGATCATCCTCTCTGGCTGTCTTTTGAGTTGACGGACAACCTACCCTTCTATATGCTGGGCTAGCAGAAGACTGCACTATGTCTTGTGTGGAATCAATCTCCGTCTGGCGTACCCCACGAGCATCTATCGCTGCTCTTGCGGTTGAAAGAGGCGTCGCGTGAACGACCCTTCCCATGCATCAGCCCTAGCTTGTGCATCTAGGTACACCCTTTTGGGGCCAGGCGAGCTTCCCCCTACGTTCTCCAACCTGAAGAACTATCTCAAAATCCCCAATTGTCACCATCTCCAACTGTCTCGCCGTTGTCCGTCAACGTATATTCTCCACCTTTCCATGGACCAAGGCAAGGAAAGCTCGCGGAGACAACGCCATCCTCCTTTCACAAACAAACCGATACGAGCCCTGTCACCACACTCCAGCGCCATTTTCGAATCGACAGGTTCATCCCCCACTTCCCTTATTCACATACTCCACTCACGGTGCTCGCACCCATCGAACGGTCTTTCGAAAGTGGTGCAAGGAGATATGGACTCTCTCGGGTCATCCACGCTCCATCATCCGTGAGATCGGCCGTGCGGTTTCAACGAACTTTGATTTTCCTTTGGAGAGCGGGTGTCGTCTTCCCTAACCTCCCTCCACATCCAGTCCTCTACTTCAGAGACCAAGCACCCTGAACGACCTCGATAACGAAGCCCTGACCCATCTACTTCCGCTCTCTTCATCAATATTGAAGAAATAGATCATTCTCAAACGCTGCTTCATGATCGCTGACGATACCATGTTGGAACGGGTGGCCGTCCCAGGTCCATGGCGACAAGATTTAAATTTCGGCATCGATTTTCAGCGTCTTGGCCGTATCTCGTTTGCGCAGTACAGCCATCACCCCAAAGCTGTCACTCTCTCTTGCTCGATGCTCGATTACAGGACGTGGAGGTTCAGCCCTTCAGCCGCTGAAAGGAAGACGGCAAATGAGAACCTCAATTCTTATTGTGCGACTTTGAGGAACTAGGATCCGCTATCCGTGGCCGCTTTCCTTTCAGGCATGCTCCGGAATCTAGAGAAAATACAACTGTTGAATGGAAGTCAACCGACTCGGTTAGACAATGAACAGAACCAATTCTTCAATAAGTCGAAGACCTTCGCAAAGTGTTCGTTCAAGTACGGGAGCAAGAGCGAAACTTTCGGGTCATGATGAAGGCTGTTGATACTGCCAGTGAGTGACTTGGGTCGGACAAGGTACGGCAGGCGCTTCTTTATTTCTTTTCAAAGCACATAAGTAATGCTCATATATATCTCCGATTCTACAATGGGGTTTCCAGGTTGAATCGCCACGGCGAGAAGGGGCTCCGTTACTTATTGCAGATGGTTCCTCACCTTGGATAGTCCTTGGATTTATCAACTTCATCATCACTTTCTGTCACAAGTCACACGTTTGTGACCAGCTCTCCATCAACCATGACACCTTTCCAGAGCCTTGTTCCTTGCCAAATTGCCACTCCAGAAACCTGCTGCCCTCGCTAAGAGCTGCATCGATGTCTATTAATTCCAGAAATACTAGCAAATATACTCCATTGCCTACCATTGGATGGGTCCCTCAATTCGCTCGGCGCAGTAGCAAGGACTTGCAAAGCCCTTAGCGAGCCTGCCTTGGAGGAACTATGGAGTGTCCACGTGTCTTTGCATGCGTTGCTCAGGTGTATGCCTTCGGATGCTTGGAAGGAAGATGTTGAAGATCAAGGGACTGTGAATCTTGGAATCGGGCAGACACGCAAGAAGTTGGTTTCAGTTTTCGTGAGTTTTGTACCATCTGACTGGTTGAATGTCTACGATATAACGCGTCTCAGTCCTTTACCAGGCCATTGGATCCTTCGGACTGGAGTCGCTTCATGACATATGCCTCCAGGGTTCGGAAACTGAAGGTTTATATTGAGGCAGACGGCGGTGTCCCCGGATCAGTGTGGCACGAGATTCACCTCGACGTTCTTCGGGCCCTTAGCATCCACCAACCTGCGAAGATGCTCTTCCCAAAGTTGCAGAGCCTCTGCTGGTCCTCCCGCATCCGCCACACCTTCCCATATATCCACCTGCCCATCTCCGCCACGTTGAAACGTCTATCGTGGACTTCAATGGATCTTCTCCCAGACGACGATGTCATCTTCGTTCGATCTCTCACCCAAACATGTCCACGACTCACCACGATACAAATGTCGGAGTTGGACTCTGAGACCCGACCCACCGTTCTCAGTCTCCTCAGCGAATTCCTTGGACTTCAGGTGCTCGAGTTGTCGATGAATTCGTCGACTCCTTTCGACATCAAACTTCTATCCAAACTTCCCAGCCTCCGCCAGCTAGCATTGAACCTTTCTGAATCATTGCTTGGAGACGAGAACTATGTTGATCGAATACGCGAGAGCAAAGAGCGTGGGTTTCGTGCTCTAGAAACCGTGATAGTATTTGGTGGAGATATCGGATCTTATGCCACCATCTTCCGCATCGCCCAGCCCCGCCTTTTGAAGAGAATCGACCTTTACCCGTCTTCAATTCCAAGGCCTCCAGAACTTAGAACGTTTTTCCAGGTTCTTTTGGAGTGTTGCTCTCCTAACATCCTGACCATTCTGAAGATCCAGTGTTACCGCGTCCACCCCGATTCAACCTTTGGCGAACTTGATACCATGACTTTGGCACTCTCAAGGAACTCCTCCTCAGCACTGGATCTTACCTGACATTTGATGATGCGATACTGCGGCGAATGGCTTCTGCATGGCCGCAGCTCCAGGAACTGCATTTCCGTTCTCCTCGATTCACGTTGGCACTCCGACCACCACATTGAACGGTCTAATCTCTATTGCTCGGTATTGCCACAACATTCAATCCCTTACCTTCCCTCTCAATCCAGTTTGTCCAGCCATCGAGGATCAAAAACTTGTAAGGGAAGCATCGAACCAAAACCTGAAATACATATGGTGTAGCTTTGCCCACCTTGAGGACCCGATGAGTGCTGCGGCATTTCTCTCCGACCTCTTCCCGAACCTCGTCGGGATATCGCCAGATTGGCCATCGAGTTCGGGCCAAGAAAGCCGAGAGAATGAGGAAGAGAATGAATTGGTTGATAATTGGAAGAAGGTGGATGAGGCTCACAGGTCGTTTGTCAAAGTGCGGAAGCAGGAAAGAGCCAACCGCATCACGAAGATAGGGGATGATTTGACTCGAACAGGTATGTTGACCGTGGCTCCTTCACCTCGAAGTGACCATGTTGACCCCATCTTCAAGTTGCTGGACTTCGGATATAAACAAGCATTCACGAAACCGATGGAGGTGATATGATGCCAATATTGCCCCCGCTTTTGCACGTTACATACCGCCCACCGTGATCCTCATGGACTACTCTCAGGCCCGACTGACGTTGATTCCGTTCTGTCCCAGTGAATTCAGTGTTTGAGAAGATGTATTATGGTCGATGATGCCCTTGACGTGACAAGTGCTTGAAGCCATCACTCTCGGCTGAGGCATCTTTCTTCAAAATGACTAGATAATGACAACCCCAAGTGTGACACGAACCAGAGCAGAGTGTAACTTCGACTCATTCCACAGAACCGGTGGCATGCATTTAAGCAACGCACTGAAATCTTGCTGCTCGAATCACAAAATGTCCAGTGCGAGATCGTGAAATACATGACAAGGCCTCGCCAACGCGACAAGGGTTTTCTTGCCCTTGGGTTCTTGCTCAAATTGGAGGAAGATGAGCGACAGGATCTCTAGAACCAGCAAACATTGATGCATCCTAGTGATAGGAAGGTTTCGTGGACACGTTATTATTGCCCAAGCTCGGATGACGGGAATTTGACTGGTGGTTAAACGTTAATCAAGAACGCGAGAGGTCACGCGTGACATCTCTTACCCCTATGTGAATCACTGGCAGCTTCAAGTTCCTCTGCTCGTTCCTCATCCAAGCTCGCTCATCGTCTCTGAGCCATTATCATCCGATCAGAAGGCCAAACGTACACAAAAATACTATTGTTGCCATACGCCAATTGCAGCTCACTCCATCACCGTCAGCACGCAATAGACTTTTCCTCCATCTCCATCCGCTGAACACAGTTTCTTCCCCCGACGTCGGGCGACACCCGCCATTTTCGATTCTACATCATTCTTAATCCATTGTTGATATCAAATGTCTGCATCCGAGTCGCCAAGACACGGTGGGGACACTAGGAAATCACCCTATGAGGACATCGTGTCCAAAAATCCTCTATTCGTAAAAGGCTACACGGTCGACCGTCAGAAAGTCGGAAAGATTTTCAAATACCGTACAGATGACCCCGACTACACCAGGGCCGTTCGCCTTATCGACTACTTTCCCCTGCCGTACGAATATCTCTCGCTCGCCATTGGCCCTGATGACGTTGTTCGTCTGGTGGCGGTCATGGCGGACGACTACGATCCAAAGAAGTTGGAGCAGAAGGAGATTTTGGAGATCAACGATGCGCTGAACCAGTACTTTACCGGGGGGATTTGGCCTCAGTTTTGATCAACTAAAGTTCAGGTGCGCGGTGCTGAGTACCCCTGTTATCTGTCGGTCTCATCACGGCTATCCCATTTCCACATCCTCTCAGCACCGTGTTGTATGATTTCATGATTCGTTATTATCGTCCCCTGTACAATAGGTCCGGTCTTGTGATTCAAGTTTTCGAGTTCTTCACGCGAAAATATGCCTCTTGGCCATGGGTGAAAGGGCAAGTCCCCGATCTCATCTATAACTTATCGGTGGCGAAATGTCTGAGTGGTGCCTGTATGACGGATTTTGTTGGAAGGGCACACAAAGCGGCTACCGGGCTGGAACAGCGCAAAAATAAGAGAATAGAAGGCCTCTAGGTTAGCGAACCTACCATACAACCAGAGATGGGGTAAATCACCCTCTGGGTGTCTTTTGAGTTGACTGACAACCTACTTTTCTACATGTTGGGATGGCAGAAGACTGCACTATGTCTTGAGTGGAATCGAGCACCTCGCTCTGGTGTCGACCACCTACTTATGAGGAGGCTGACAAGTCGTTTGTCAAAGTATGGAGGCGGGGAAGGGCCAACCGCATCATGAAGGCTGCTGATGCTCTGGCTTGAAGAGGTATGTTGGCCGTTGTTCGCTCACCCCAGTTGATGATGTTGTCCCTTTCCTGCAGTCGTCGATTGGAACTGGCAATCCTTCATGATCCACGATAAATTGGAACAATGCTAGTACTGATAATTGGTGGAGCTTGCGACACCGAATATACCAGGTGGTCCAAAATCCCGTTGATGACTCAGCGACGCGGCTTGCGGTTGTTTGGTCGCGAGCTATGCGTGAGAAGTACATACTGAAACGAGTCAACCGTGAGCTATCCGTGAGACTCTTCTGCCCGTTTCGAATCATGATGCGAAGTCTTGAGCTCGAGCTCATCCTGTTGACCTCGCTTTCAACTCTCAATATCAGGGTCTGATTGAGACAATGTACACTTCATCTGAGTCATTCTTACTGAGGGTCTATTCCAGATTAGATACCTTATTCACAGAGCCCTATTCACTTGGTTATGTTTTTATCAATTGGCCCTCTTCCTCTTTCCTCCCCCTCCTTCTCCCTTATTCCTTGCCATTTGCTACCCCCCCCCCACCACCATTGATCTGTTCCCTTTCCTTTCCTCCACTCTCCATCTCCTCCACCCACCTATTCTTTGGAAGTTCATCTGTCCTCACCACATTTCTACCCTCCTCACGCCTCTATCCCTCTATTCTTCTGAGCTTTTCACTCCTCACCTCCCTCTGCAGTCCCTTCCCCTTCCTCCTTTCCACCTTCCCCTTCTTCCTTTTCACCTTTTCCTTCCTTCTTTCTACTTTTATGAAATCTCCTTCAAGTTCTTCCCTCTCCCTCTCTTCCCTCCACTCTCTCTCCCTCCCTCCCTCCCTCCCACTCTACCTATACCTCCCCCATTCCCATGATGCCTCCCTCACTCTTCCTTTCCCTATCATACTCCAACTCATCCTCCCATTCTCCTTTCACTTACTCCCTCACCCCCTACTCTGCCAGTGGTCATTGAACTACCTGTCTTTTTCCTACTTTTCCATTCTCTTCCCTTTGTTCTGATGGCTTCTCCCCTACTTGAGATTTGTCTTATGTACTGTAATGCTTGTAATGCATTTACCCTCTGTCCAATTCTCACTGTTTCTGGCATTTGAAAAAAATCCATTATTCATATCCAGGTAGGTTATCAAAGCTAGAATTCCAAGCTCCACGACAGATGAGGGTTTACCCTCATAAAATACATAGTTTCCCTTACCAACTCGAACCATGAACAAATCCACGTTATGCGTATGTTCACCATATATCATTAAGTATAACAAAATACACTACTCGGACAGCCATACTACGTATATACAGCCAATGCCTCCCCTCTCTATGACTATACTAACGTGTAACGATCGATGCACAACAAAGTCCAACATAGGGTGGTAACTAGAAACGACAGACAAAGTTCGGTATCAAAGGAATGACAGTGATTTTGGGGTAGGTATCAGATGATGATGGGACAAACAACAAGAGCAAGCAATGCAGGGGGGGGAGGAGGTATAGTCCAAGATTTGCAGCGGATGAATGTGGTGGCGACCGAGAGCCCAGAGTGAAAGCATGAACGTGACGTTGGACCTTAGACGTGAGAGTATCGTGGGACCGAGAGCCTATACTTTTCGCGAGACGAAAATGGCGATCAAGATGATGAAGGGGATATACGTGAAGAACGAGAGTACAGCGGCGACTCGACACCGAAAGCGCCAAACTTTCGCATCTAAAACCCAAATCGAAGCCATCAAAATCAAAACTCAAAATCAGGCGGCCGAAAAAAGTTCATACCATGTTCAATCTGGGGATCATCAACCACCACAACCCTCTTCTCCGCATCTCCACCTTCCAATCTCCTCGTAGTAGGAACACCAAACCAAGACACAACCCACCAAAGCGGAAAGATCAAGAACCCCACGAAGAAAGCCCAAGCATGTAAACCCGAGCCTTCCTCCCCACCGTCCCTATCCCTAAACCTCAAACTCCAACCCGTCTCCTGAATCCTGGGAGACTTACGAGGGTCGCGCATATGGTAGAGGCTACCGGGGTTATTGGATCGTGTGACAGAAGGTGCGTGGGGAGTTATAATCGCTGACATGGGAATTGTCATGGAAGCAGCAGAGAGAGAACGACGTCTGTCAACACTGGTTCGGGTGGGTGTTGGGGGGTCCTTTTCGGATTGACTCCGGTGGTGTTGCTGGCTGGGAGGGGAGGAACGGGAAGAAGCAGCTGATCGTGTACGTTGTGGGGTGGGCGTGCTGGGTGGTTGGAGATTCTGGTTATGATAAGTGCGAGAAGTGGAGGAATGGCTGCCTTCACGTCCAGCGGAGCCAGGACGGGAATGGGATGGTGTGGTGTTGGGGGAGGCGGAACTCATGCGGGGACGTTTGCGAGAGGGGGAAGAATATGCTGAAGGGGCATGTGCGGATTCCGAGGCGCGATGGGACGCTAATAACGAGTCGTAGCCGAGACGTAATTAGTGACACCCAGAAACACGAGGAACGAGGCAAGTGACTCACTGCGCTCTCTGGAAGGGGTATCTAGTGCGAACGTCGCCCTATGACCCTTCTTTCCTTCTTTCTCCGCGGTCTTGGGAGGGGTAGTCTCCAAGTCATCCGCCTTCCTCTTGCCAATACTTTTCTCCGAAGGCGGAGGCATCGCTAACGCACCATTGCTGCTAGAATCGGCCACGGGGGACGCTGATCCTCGTAGAGATCCACCAGGAGAACCTTCGGGCGTAGGGGCAATTACAGCCAGGGAAGGAGGCGAAAGCATCATCGGCGAGGATTTTGATGTCGATGGGCCAGCATGAGCACTTTTGGGTTTGGAATTAGGTGTGGGTATCGATGAAGGAGCAGGTGAAGATGGAGGTGCGGACGTCGACGAAGGTAACGGTGTATGTTCGGATCGAGACTGTTTCCTCATCGGTCGTTTCATCGCCCCGGCACTCTCCCCTCCTCCACCCTCACTCCTACTCATCATTGACGCGTCTCGTTGTCCACTCATCATTAAATCCTCCTCTCTTACCAACGAATAATTAGAATAATCACCGTTTCCACTTTCGGATAAATTAACACTCGGGTCCCCTTCTACTTGACCTATACGATCCAACCATTAATACCAATAAACCCTCCAAATAAAGAGGCGAAACTCACCTAGGACAGCTTGAATGCCACTCGGGGGGGAATCGGGAGGGAAAGGAGGAGGGGGTGAAGGAGGTCGTAAAGGATAAAAAGTCTTGTCATCGATTCTGTCGTGAGTGTCATCCCGTATCGGTATCGGTAGCAATGCAGGCACGTTCCCAGCGCGAGGCTGGGTTTCCGGATCATTATCGCCGACTTGGCCGGATACCCTGGCAGAAGTCCGGTCAAATCCGGTGATCATCGGAGCCGCCACCATGTTTGATCGCCGGTCCCCGGAGGCTTCTCGACATTGTTCTCCTGTTTCAGCGGTGGCGTTACCATCCCCTCCTAAAAATCCTGGAAAAATGAGGAGGTCCTGTTCTTGCTCTCGTCCGGATATACCGCCCTCTGCTTCTCTGGCTTGTTGCTCACCGAATATCTGCTGAACCTTTGGTAAGCTCTCGGACTCGGAACGAGCCATCCCTTTCCCAAACGTAAACGGACCGGAGGGAACCAAAGAATCCCTTTTACTTGGTCCCGCCTGGTCCTCTTCATTACTATGAAGGGAATACGCTGCTGAATGAGGACGAGATCGTGGTCGTCTCCTCGAAGAAGTGCCAGATCGAGAAGATTGAGTCGAACCAGTCGTGGTTTGGCGGTTACTATTCGTGTTCGTGTTCGTATGGGTATGTGATGAACTTCCAGTTGTTTGACGGGTATGTGCGTGTATTAGGGTATCATGATGTGTCGTCGTTCCTTGTGAAGATGTTGAAGTGGAAGGCGATATCTGGGGTGGGCCTCTCCAAGCGGAAGGTGGTTGGTCCAGATGAGCTGGTCGTGATAAAGCTGCTATGAGTTGAGGATGGTCCAGTGATGGTGCATGATCAAGAAGAGGAGTCGGATGTCCAAAGGTATTTGGTGAATCCACTCGATTATTAGCATCAATTATCGGCGTCGCGGGTGTCGTGAACTTGCGAAAGAAAGAAGATTTCGGTTTCTGGGGATTCGGATCCGAAGTGGAGGAATGGGAATTAGAGTTGGATGATGGAGTCGTGTTTGATCGGGGTCTACTCGTCCCAGTCTGAGGAGGTTGTGTAGGAGTCGGTCCTCGGTGTTCTTGTTCAAAAGCAGAAGTACCGGCGAGTGACTGTTTGCTCCCCTTTGTCGACAGCTGCTGTGACTGCGATTGTGATGACGAAGTAGCGACGATTCCAGGAGCAGTCGAAGCCCTCGAATGACTCCCACTCTGCCTTTGGCTCGTCCCTGCCGTCGCAGGTTGGATGTTAGAATTCCGCCTCTGACCGAAATTCCACCTCCTCCACGAATCCCTACTCTTGGTACTAGTGGACCTCCGCACAGAAACACCATCTCCTCCAGCTGTCCGAACGGAATGTGATCGAGAAGGGGATCTAGAAAGGAAATCGGATATTGGGGGCTGTTTAGTTTGGTCTTTGAATTTGTTTCGACCAAATGTTGACCAGGGGACGGGTGAGCTGGAGCTGATACTAACACCGAATTGGGGAAGTCGCGAGAAGACGCGTCGGGGAGTCTTCGGGGGGTCTTCCGCTACCAACGGATCAAGTAACCCCCTCGCCTCTCCGTCCTCTTTCACTCCTTCCTGAGTCCCAACACCGACACCAAGATCCGCATCCTCCTCCTCGGCACTTGGCTCAAGCCCACCTCTCACCTTCACACCAGCACCAGAACCCGATCCGGACCCATAAGACCCCGTAGAGAACCTCCTCACACTAGGCCTCAACCCACCCCCAGGGGACAACTCGCCTTCATCCTCCTTTGGCGTGTAAGCTTCTAGTAGGGTGTTGAGGTCTGGATGGATCTTCCTGCTTACGGATGTTCGTCGGTGGTACTGCTGTTGGGAGGTGGGAGGGGGAGGAGAGGAGAGGGAGCTGGATTGGGGAAGTTCGGGTGGAGAGGCGGAGGTGGAGAAGGAGGTTGTGATTGGGGAGGTTGCGGGTGTGGAGGATGTAGGGCTTGGGCTTGCAGTAGATGACTGCGAGTGGGTACGTTGTCGGATTCGGGCCAAGAGAGAGGGCATTGGTTGCGGCGTTCTGCTGGTGGCACGGGTTGGACCCTTAGTGCTGCGCCTTTGATAGATAGATTTATGAACTCTCCTCTTTCCCAAAGGCGACGTGCGATTCGACCATTCAGGACAGTCAGAGTCTATCAACACGAGTTTCGCGTTTGCACTAGATGCAAGACTCGTGGAGACTCTGAGCGCTCCGGGGACCTAGTGATTGCGTGGCCGTCGTGAACAGCAAACACCGTTGCTGATAACAAACCAGGACTAGGGGCTCGACCGATGCGAAGAGAAGAAAGAGAACAACGCCAGCGATGTTCCAAGACTGTGGCGTCCCGACAAATCTACGGCCTTCGTGTTCGGTTCATTCCACAATTGCACTTTGGTCCTAAATGATTGCCTGGAGAAGGACCACCCCTATTCCGGTTTGGCTGAGCGGTAAAGCCGAAGCGAGTTTGATCCCGTTGATTATAATTATCTGATTCTGACAGCCTCGAGGCCTCGTAATTGCAGATCGCCGCTGAACCTGATTTCTTCCTTCCAATTGAACCCTCATCCTGCAGCTGATAGGGATTTAAATCTGATCTATCCAGTTTGCAACATATCTTTGACCTTTCACCAGTCTGGCGTAGGTCGTTCAGGTGGGAAGTTTCTCATCCTGGAGCCTCTGGAATCTGGCGCCTGGTATTGATAAGTCTTGCGGATGCCATTCGGCCTCCCACCTTCGTGGAAGGCGCAATATCTCGGGTTATCATGCCCAACATACACTTTCTCTTCAGCGTGTTGCACTTCCAGTCTCACAGAGTCTTCCGGACTGCCTTTTATCTCTGGAATGTCGACGAGTACGGTATACCGAACCTCTACACATATTTTTAGGATTTTCTCGACTTCTTGAATCCTCTCTACATGTGCTTCAAGGCCGTAATGTCTTCCCCTCCATTCAAATAAAATCTCGCATTCAATGCCGTTCCTCTGGCACACACTTTTCGACGGACCATCGGCATGCTCTCCAGATCTCTCACTCTCAACTTGGTCACGACCATTTTGGTCTTTGCTCAAAGTGTCTCCAGTCTATGGCCTATTCCTAGGACACTGCAAAGTGGTACGACGGCATTGAAGTTATCGCCCGGCTTTGAGTTCAAAGTCGACATCCCCGAGCCACCTGCAGACTTACTGGAGGCTGTCGTACAAGCCAAGACATACCTTCTCACAGACAACCTCGGTCGTCTAGTCGTCGGGCGAGGATCATCCGATCTCCCATCCCTCTCCAACGCCTCATCTCTGCCGGGGCTTACACTTACACTTACAACCGCATCCCCAGTCCTCAGCATATCGGAAGAATCCGTTGCTGACCTCACCACTCGAGACGAATCCTATGAATTGAACGTACCAGCTGATGGCAGCCCCGCTACGCTAACAGCAAACACAACTTTAGGGTTATATCGCGGTTTGACTACTTTTGGACAGTTATGGTATTCGTATGGTGGAGAGATCTATACGATTGAGGCACCTTTGTGGACCCTCGATTCACCAGCATATGTGAGTTTTTAGTTTTTTTGAATATCCGAATCTTGGAGTGTAACTGAGGACGGATTAGCCTTTCAGAGGGTTTATGCTTGATACGGCTAGGAACTAGTCAGTTTTCCCGTTCTTTCGAGGGAATCATTCGCTAACTGACCCGTTTGTTTAGCTTCCCAGTGTCGGATATCTTGCGTACTCTGGACGCTATGAGTTGGGCAAAGGTGAGTTATCGTCTAACGCAGCGCACTGGTAGGAGCTATTATTCACGGGTTGACAGATCAACACCTTCCATTGGCATGTAGTCGACAGTCAAAGTTTCCCATTACAAGTCACAGCCTTTCCAGAATTATCGGCAATGGGAGCATACGCCCCTACTGAAATATACTCTCCAACTGATGTTCAAGATATCATCGCATATGCCGCTGCTGTGAGTAACGTCATTCCGTATCATAATTTACTTCCATCAGTTGCTGAGTTCGCATCACATATTTCTAGCGAGGAATCGACGTTCTATTGGTTCGTAATTTCGCTTGTCTGCCGACTATTGGGTTCCTGACTATGGTAAAACTCATTCCAGGAAATCGACACTCCAGGCCATACAACATCAATAGGTTACTCCCACCCCGAATACATCGCCTGTAACATCGCTTCCCCCTGGGCAACCTTCGCCAACGAACCTCCAGCCGGTCAACTCCGATTCGCAGACCCGGCAGTAACGAACTTCACTTCGGAACTCTTCACCTCTGTCGCGCAGACTTTGCCTTCCAAGTTCTTTAGTACTGGAGGAGATGAGTTGAACGTGGAATGTTATGTGGATGATGTTTTGACTCAGCAGATTTTGAATGCGACTGGGAGGACGTTGGAGGAGGCGTTGGATTTGTTTACTAGGACTACGCATGGGGCGTTGGAGGCACTTGGTAAGACTCCGGTTGTTTGGGAAGGTGAGATTTATTCGGGATTGGGATTGTTCTGTCCATTCACGCTGATGCTGGGGGGTAGAAATGGTATTGGACCACAACGTTACTCTAAGCAACAATACTGTCGTCATGTACGTCCTTTCGCACTTGGATTTCGAGCAAGAGGTTGATCCCGACCGATGTTAGGGTGTGGATTTCATCTGCAGATGCAGCTGCAGTGGCTGCAAAAAACTTTAGGATCGTTCACGCTCCCTCTGACTATTTCTATCTGGTAAGTCTTATGATATCGGTTAGGGTCGTGGGGTGTATGGACGCTTATGGGCCTTTGTCCCTCTAGGATTGTGGTGCTGGAGAATGGATTAGCGATGATCCCACAGGGTTGGTTCTTCTCTTCATTGCACGGTGACAGACTTGACATCACATCTATTATAGGAACAGCTGGTGTGATCCGTTCAAGACTTGGCAAGAGGTAAGCTCGATTTGCCAAGAACGACTTGCGGTCGTGATTGATCGTCATAAACCAGACATACACTTTTGATCCCCTTGCAAACCTCACCGAGTCACAATATCCCCTCGTTCTCGGAGGTGAGCCATTTCCTACGTCACACTGACCCTGTGTATCATTACTTACCATCGTCCTTCTGCAAAGGGGAGCAACTCCTCTGGACTGAACAATCTGATCCTCAAAATGTCGACTCGATCGTGTGGCCCCGCGCAGCCGTCTCTGCCGAAATCTTCTGGACGGGGGCTACCCTACCAGACGGATCTCCAAGGAATGGGACTACCGCCCTTCCACGTTTGCACGACTTGAGGTTCAGGATGGTGCAGAGGGGAGTGAGAGCTATCCCATTGCAGCCTTATTGGTGTGCGCTGAGGCCGAACGAGTGCGACTTGTATGCATAAATAGCTGGTTGTAATCTAGTAGGAACGAAAACTGAACCCCTGGTTTGAGAATGATCTAGTATACCACCGGGTGTCCAAGCGTCGACCAAAAGAACATCAACAGTCATCAAGATACACCTCGTCCATATACACGTCTCCTACAATACTACTATAACCCCTCGTCGTACAGTTTCCTCGAAAGAGCCACATAAAATCTCTCCAAGTCCTCTTTCGTCTCCAACTCATTCCTCACAGGCTTCCTGCTCTTCTTACTCGCCTCCTCAGACTTTCCTTCACCCTTCCCTTTCGACTGGGACGCGAGGGAACCGACAGGGACCTGCTCGACGAGCCAATCGAAAACGGCGGATAACTTGTCAGTGGAAGACTTGAGGACAGCTTCCCGCTCAGCGTCGGCTGCGTCTCTAGCAGCTTTCTTGTCGTCCTTCGGCACAACGGTCGATATGGAGTCGTGAGATCTGACCTCCGTAGCTTGCCTCCTCGTATTCTCTTCTCTCCTCATTTCGTCCTGGGCCTTCTTCTCCTCCTTCCTCCACGCCTTTACAAACTTGGTCCAATCAGATATACTCCAACCATCTCCGTCTTTATCCCCTGTGCTCGAACCAATGCCAAACGATACCGAGGGCAAGTCAATGTCCAGCTCGATTCCTCTCGCGCCTCGGATTTCCCAATGATCGCAGCCCTCCATGATACCCATGAACTCCCCCCACCGAGCACTCTGTATCGTGACCAACCCATCATTGCCCCAATCGTCTTCCCTTTCCCACATGGGTGGTTGACCGTTGTGCTTGATCAAATCATCGACGGTAAGACCTTGCAACTTTAACAACCTCTCTCCCTCCTTCCTCATATCTTGTCGCGCCTTGTCTTCAAACTCGTCCAATACCATCTTCGGAAGCCAGAAAGGGTGCCAGATGGGCACGCTGGGAGAGCGACCAGCGACGCTGAAGTATCTGACGTTGGGAGAGTCAGGCGTGGCGGGGTTGAAGACAGTATTAAGGTATGTGGAAGTGAGGTTGGCGTAGGCTGGTGAATCGAGTATTGAGATCAGGAAGGTTGTAAAAGACGACGGGATGGAGGAGAAGGAGAGCGTCGATGACGGTGGCGGCGGTGGTTTCTCTGCAGTTTCGGAAGAGGCTTCAGATGGTTGGGGATTTGAAGGGGACAACGCGTTTGGGGGAAACCCTTCATTCAAACGGCCGAGTCCGATCCGGTTCTACATTCCCATGGTAAGATTCATGATACTTGGAGCGAGGGGGTGGTACTCACCGCACACCAGTCCATGAAAGGAGAACCCCGATGAGGTGTCGATAGTGTGGTTAAAGAAAGCGGTGTATACTCAGTCGGTTTGATGTGAGATATCAAATATCTACAATCCAAACCTCCCATTGAGTGACCCATCAGGTTCAAACCACGTCCCCGACCCCTCTCACACAATATTCGGTCAAGGTTCTCCGCTCGTGAGGTGATAGAGCCGGTACTGTACAGAACAAATTGGAGCTCAATATTTCCGACATTCGTTGAGAGCACAAATAATGAGGCTTACGATGGGACCGCAGTAACAATAACGTCTGCACCGACTTTACGCTTGAGAATGTTCAGAACGTTGGCCCAGTAGTGCATTTGAAGACTCGGCCAAGCTGATGGTCCCCGTACGTCGAAGCCGTACAAACCTGAGTGACGCAGTTGCTGGAATAAGCAATATTGGACACTGCTAATGAAACAAAAGGGTGCTCGCCATGGCAAAGGACGATGGGGTGACGAGGAGCCCTGAGGGGGTCATATAGGACAGGGTTCTTGAGGAGTCGGTGAATGGGGTCGTCGCGAGTGGATTTGGGTTTGTATGGGAGTGGGGGAGATGGTTTCTTCGCGTCGTTCTGGTCTTTGGAGGGCTCCCGATCGGTTTCGGATTGCTTGGGGGAATCTCCAGAACCTCCATCTGATTGGGAGGAGAATGAAAGGAAGGATCTCCAGTTCCAGCCTCTTCCTATTGGTGGTTCTACGACGGAGATGGAATTCGGATCAGCAATGTCTTTGTAACGCGTGAAAGTGTTAACACAATACCTGAGGAGATAATTCCATCTCCGTTCAGGGTGGAAGAGTGGAGCAACGTCCATAATCTCGACCATTCGTCTCTATGCGTCCACCATGACCAGTTGGTGTGTTGTAAAACATCAAGAATGTCGTCCAAAATCCGCGATCTTCCCCCTTCCCGTACGGTGTAGGTCTGAGCCAAGCCAGTGACAGGTTCCCCCTCCTCCTGAGATCTTCGAAGCGAAAGATATTGGTGTGATATGGACAGACCAGAGAAGACGTTCACTAGTCTGCGCAAGAATACTGCGACCGGTATCGGTAGACTCAACGCACTGTTCATGGCATACGCCAAGTCATTCGCTCAGACAATTCACCTCACCTCTGGCGGAGAAAGCTGTAGAAAAGTCGGTAAGGTGGTGACAGTTTCTAAGTCAAGAATCTGACCTTGATTTAGCACTCCTGCCAGGAGTCTTCTTCTTCTCAAATTCCCGAATTACAAGTGAATCCTACTGGCAATAGCTGGCAGATGATAGGTGAAGGACAAGATGTGAGGGATCAAAAGTTCTCGATGAGACTTTGGGGTGGGGCCATGGGAGTTCCACCGTGTCACATGGTACTGTGACATTCGTGACTATTTACGTGAGTGCAGGTGACCGACGCGCTTATCTGCGCTTATTTCGTAACTCAACAGTACTTAACTCATGGCAGAACCTCGTCGATCTACGCGTTTGAAGGCGGTGCCAAAGCCTTCCGTTGATGCGAATGAAAAGGATACAAAAGACGCCAACAATGCGCCCGAGTCAAACCGGTCTCGGAAGAAGAAAAGGACTGGCGCAGCCGTGGCCAAAGGAATGAGCAGGAAGAGACAGGGAAGGCTGCAACTTCTCCCAGAGATGCCTTTGGACATCCTGTTCGAGGTGGGCCTTGTTCGATCCCTTCAGGTCTACATATGCTTATAAGCTTCGTATCTCTTAGATTTTTGGTCAGCTAATGCCGATGGATCTACTCCGCCTAAGTTGGACATCGAAGACTCTCAGGAGCACTCTAATGAGCCGTTCAGCTAGATCGGTTTGGAAGCAGGTCTTGGGAAATGTCCCCGACCTTCCACCATGCCCATCTGATCTCACTGAGGCTCAATACGCACTCCTCGCCTTCTATCCCCATTGTTATGTTCGTCGGGCGTCTATTGTGTTCCACCGCTACTGACTTTCTCTGTAGTACTGCGGGACGCCGAGCGTACAGACCATCGCATGGTATGCTCGGGTTCGCTCCTGCAAAAAGTGCCTGAAGAAATAGTATGCTTCGATCCATCTTCTACTTCCAGCCACACGCCCTGACGGACGGAGAACAGCTTCGTGGATGCCTCAGAATGTTTTGATATGCTTCCAGAAGACGTTGCCGATAGACTTCTGGATACTGTGAAGTGGACCAATATGCTGAGTAAACGTAGGTCTCATTCCTTCATCACCACTTCCGCTGCTGAAGCGACTCCAGGCTACGACGAGACGGTATACTTAGCTAGCGAAATTCTACAAGTTACAGAAGAGGTTTCCCCGCTTGTGGGAAACGAATCTGCTCTGAGCGAGTATATCACCCGGCGGGAAGCGCAGTTCCAAATCATCAGTGGTGTACGTTGAAATTATCCACAGAGCGCTGGTCGCTGATGCACTCAATCGCAGCATGCACTCCTTGCATTCGAGTGGCAAGACCAACAAACTGCAAAGCGAAAAGAGCAACGTCAGGAAGCCTACAATACAAGAGCCCTTGCGTAAGTTCCCCGACCACTGGATTATGCGCTCACCCGTACTGAGGTGGCATCTTTCAGTATTTCGGACAGGTTGGAAGGGTTGGGATACTCCGAGGAATTATTATTCGCGTTGACCAGGTCACCGGAGATCTTCATAGATGACCCTTTGGTTAATCAGCCCAAGGAACTGACAGAAAGAAGTGGGCATCTTCCTCGATAACTCAACTTCCTTAGAACCTGACTCCACTAACCATATCATCCACAGTATGGAACAACATCAAAGCTCCCCTCATCTCAAAGATGGAAGTTCTTCGAAAGTTTCGTATCAATATCCGCCGGACCGAAGTCCTAATACCTCGCCAAACTATTGTTAAACAGTTTGTGCAGAGCTATGTGGAAACCTTTCTCCCTACTAGATTCTCCCCCAGTCCGGCGGACGTTTGCAATATGAAACCATTCAAAGACATTATCGAACTGCCCTCCGATGTCGATGTGACCTTTGACGACTTCATGCCCATATTTGAACAACTCCCGGAACTAGAGACTCAGTGGCGACAGGGTATCGAACGTCGCTTGGTCCGTTTGGTCAAGGGTGCACCATCCGACAATGACACCGATGGACCTGACACGGCATGTTTGGATCTCGCAACCACATGGTTCGATTGTCATATATGCCACGACATTATCTCCTACCCGCGAGTCCTCTTTCACAAATGCATGACGGCCATTGACAGACGACATCCGAAATGCGACGTTGACTCGCCGCATTCGCCGGAATGTATCATTTTCTGTAGGCAAAGGGAAACTCTTGGAGGCGAACCGTGGGACGTTGACGGGACGAAACTCACCTACCACCAAGAGGCGTCTAACCTTACCCGAGACTTCATACTTGACGTTTGTGGCATGGACCCTGAGGTGACTACGCTAAAGGATATGGACGCCTTAGACCATAGGTTCTTGTGCGGGATCTGTCCAGCCAACGGCCCCCGTGTGGCGACGTGGGCTTCAGCTGTGAGTACATCGCATATGCTTCGCTTGAAAACAAATGAGTGACTCTCGTTTAGATATGGCACATGTTGAGGTACCACAGAGGTACTGCTGTGAAAGATCACGATTGGGCTATACTCTTCGGGCGACGGAAGATACTCGCAAAGATGCTCGTCAGGGATGATGATTCTGATGAGGAAGTGAAACCTTGCTCGAGCTACTGGTGTTGTAGTCGGTGCAGGACGATGAGAAACTTCCGCAACTTGGCACTTCACATACGCGAAGTGTGAGTCCCCGATTCTTTCGCTGGGCCAATAACATTGACCAACCGCTTTTCATAATTTTCAGGCATGGTGTTGAGGATGTACAACCTACGGACTACTACCTATACCCGGATGCCCCAACCCATCGACCCTTCCGAAATGTTGCTTTCCCGGACGGCGAGGAACTTGAGGCCCTCTTAGAGTGGGTAGAATGATTTTCACGGCGTCTCTGAAGGCGCCTCACTTCAGTAAATGCCGCAGACATGGAGGATACTATATGTTTATCGCTAATGCTGATTTCCCCATATATTAATGCAAATACTACCGTCCTCAGTTGCCAGTGTGCTCGACTACTGTGCCGGAATCTTCTCCCTAGCCCATGCAGCTGTCGCGCTTCTAGCGTTAAGCAGAGGATCCAGCGCGTCCAACTTCCAGGTCGTGTCACTTGTGTGTGGGGGGTGAATTGACAAAGCCGCTAGGGACAAGTAGGTATGATAAGGATCTGGAGAGAAGGGGTCAGCGCTTGGCTCGAGGGACGTATCAACGAAGTCTTGACCTGGATGTTCACCAGGAGCCTTGGCGATACCCCCATATTTGAACTGACAACGCGCCAAGAATGCAGCGAGGGCAATGGGGTCGAGGACATCTGGAACGCCTAGGATCTGTGACGAGAAGTTCAGATTCACCAACGATGAAAGGTTCGGAAAGATAGAGTCCCACCTGAAGGGATGCCCCACACCAGAAGCAATAACACGCATCGGCGTCCTTTCCTGTGCGACCTCTGAAACCACCCGAATCATCTTGGTTCTGAATTAGCCATCGAACAGTCTGATGGCGCTCCCTTGGTGTTAGAGGCAAAGGATCGTTGGGGAGGCTTGGCGCAAGATGTAAGGCAGCCAGTGCACAGTACGTCGTCCCACCTAGAACGGTAAGCATTTCGTGGAGAAAAACAAATAGATGGCAATCTCTACCTTGAGCTTCGGCGCATGGCTCTTGGCCATAACCCCCTTCGTAAGTCTTGTGGAGCAATGAAAACACCTCCATGAAATAATATTGACCGAACTCACTCGACACCGCTTGATGAATGTCACGGACTTGGCAATATCTACGCCAGACCAATCGTCCAGGAAAGTACTTATTGCGAAAGCGCAATATACAAGCCGTAAATCAGATTCGGTGCTATCTGGGATGCTTGAAAAACTGGTAGATGTGAGGATGAGCGACTAGGATCGTGGGGGTGTATAGTTGAGATATCACCTTCCGTCCGACCTCTGACAGGATCGCAGAAACTTGATGATTCCCGGACGATCCAGTTTATCGAAATTATCTCGTAGGATTGCCAACGATAGCATTCCAGTATACGTCATGATTAGATGAGGAGTATCATTCTCCGAATATTCCTAAAATGCCGGTCGAAACAAATGTCACCGAGCCTTCGAGGAACTCACTCACATCGTTCACAGAGGCGTCTTCTGGAGTCATATACGAACTAGGCTTGAAACCTGTGCCGTACTTCCCATCTGTGAAGGCATCAGATGCACCCTTGAGAACGTCAGGGACAAGGGAGGCTACGAACGCGCTTGTTGCTCCCATATCCATTCCTTCCAACTTTCTCGATCAGCGTCTGAAATCTTCGCATTCAGCGTGTCGAGGAGATCGAGAGATCCCAGGCAATAAAACGCCAAAGCCAAGCTACAACCAGCCTCAGCCTTCCCTTCCGATATTCTCTTCAAGGACTCACCGCGATGAATCGATCTCTGTTTGTGATGAAGGTAAACCTGCTACACATCTCGTACAATGCAGCGTGTGGCCGCCACGCGCAAGAGGTGGTAAAGCTTCGCCCTGGGACATTATCGACAAGTCTTGTTCAAGTTTCAAGTCTGGTGAGTCAAACTGGTCTCAAGATTTCAGCAGCTCGTTGATCCGACGAGAGGGCGAAAGACAAGAACAAGAACACAGCTATGTCGCGATATCGATAAGTTATATGAATGCCATCCGACCGATCTACGTTTGCTGTACATGTCCCTCAACTGTCGGGGCCATTCAAGCCGTCATGCTAGGGGTATGAATCGAGAGAACACAAGGTTTCAACAACTCCGCGCAATTCTCGACCCTCATGAGATTAACCTCGTGTCCTCAACGGGTTCACATGAAGTGCAGCAGATCGGGCGCCCATACTCAAGCTTGACTCCCAAGGGACCCAAGAAGAATTCTGGAACGGAAGAATGAACGGGATGCCGGGTCGATAATATTCACCGATGGCGATAGGGCAGCAAGAAGTCAACCGATAAAGAGAGACACACGCGGGGGGAAAGACACAGAGAAACAGATAGAACGAACGAACGAACGTGAAGCGCTGACGATGAATAAGGCGGATATGTTAAGTAACGAAAGAAAAAACTCGGAGGGTACAGATACACAGTGTTCGAGAATCGAGGATGAGGGGCGCGAAGCGAAAATTCAAAGGGGAGTGATCAAGTGCGTATGTGGTGGAAAACCGACCCTGATAGTCCTACAAGATCCCACTCCACTCACATCGCCGCCGCAGTAGCCACCGCCATTCCTTGGAATCCACCCGCTCGAGGTGCCTGCAATGCTTGCGCCTGCGCCTGCTGTGCTTGTGTAGGTTGCGGTTGCTGCTGCTGGGTGGCCTGCGCCGGTTGAGCTTGTGGTGGATTAACCCCCGCAGACGCGATCTGCAACGTCAAACCAGGTGCGAAAACCGGCTGTGACTTCTCCTCCAGATCCGCATACATCACTGTCATCTCTTTGCGGCCCTTCTCCCAGTTATCAGGGTCCCAGTAGGTATATGTACCCTGTTCCCCTCCAGGAACCTTTTGCGATGGTGCCGTACCAGTCTCCTTTGTGATCCATAATCGAAGTTCCTTGTGGTACCGCCAATTACGGTTCCACCTAACATCAAAAGCCGATCATTTCATCGATTGATAGTCAGCAACGCATATCCAAGGCAAGGATGAAAGGGAATGATGGACGTACAGTTCTTGAGCAGCAACTTCCTGCATGGCATCACGAGGAGACGAATAAAACATAAAGAATAACGTTTCGTCGCTAAATGCAGCGGCTTTATTAGGACCAGGTGGCGGCGGGTGCACATTGTAACAAGGCGGTAGGTGAAAATCCGGTTCCACCGTATGTGCGGCTGACGAATCTGCCCACGGCGTGATGAACGTCGAATACAGGTTCCTGCTCGCCGTCGACATCAATATCCCGTTTTCACCATTATGACATGACACACGACGTTTGGTCGAGGAGGGGGGGGCGCACCGCATCCGGGCAAAAACGTGGGGTAGGAGAAAGGTGGGAAACGCAATTGCGAGATTAGACGTACCCAGGATTTTGCATGTCTAAACCCATCGTCCCAAGATCCGTTCCGACGCTCAGTAGACTCTGATCCAAATCCGCGTTCTTTATCATCGCTATTAACCCTAATAGCCCCCATCGATCCGCAGGTGAGAGCAGTATCTGTTGCGCAGGCGTTTGCGGTAGTGCATTTGTAGGTCCCTGTGATGGATGTGTATTGGTATCCCCTGTTGCCGTCCCGTTCCCGTTCCCATTGTTCAGGAAAGACGTCGGTTGTGTTTGCTGCTGCTGATTGGCGAATGATGGCGGTGGAGGTACACCTGGCGGTGCAGCTAATGATTGAGGTTGTTGCTGGGGTTGGGGTTGTTGTATATGATTTTGTGTAGAATGAGCGCCATTCGCTAGTGTTGTTGCTGAAGGGAACGCTCCCGCCGCGCCACCACCGTTTGGATTCGAGGAGCTCCATGCTGGATGGCTTGCTTGATTCAGCTTCATTGTATAGTTCTGAAAGGGAGGAGCAAGTGAGAAGCGATACATAAACCATAATACTAGTACTCACCCGCTGTTTCTCCGCTTCCGACTGGAACCCAGGCAACAGGTTTCTCGACTGACCACCCAAGTTTAGCAGCCCAGGCTGCTGCTGCTGTCCACCTAACCCGCCCGTTAACGAACCCAATAACGCCTGTCGATGTTGTTGTTGTTGCTGCTGTTCGCTAGCAGAGTGGAACCCGTTCAACCCTGGCGGGTGACCATCCGGCTGACCCGTCTGCGAAGTCTGCTGTTGTTGTGACGACTGCGATTGTACACCCAGCGCAGGGAAGTCATCCGGCGTGAAATCTCTTGTTTGATTGCTCCCTGATAAACCACCTGCCACGGGTACCGCCCCACTACCTCCCAGTCCCACGCCTGTGCCTGCCTGACTAGCATAACTCGCACCACTCGTCGTCGTTGCCGCCGTCGTGGTGCTAGGGTTTGCATTGTTACTTGATGACGTGTTCGTGTTTGTTGCGGTGCTTGTAGGACCTGAACCGAGTGCAGGAAAATCGTTAGGGTCGAGTCCGACTTCACTGGCTGATGATACCGAAGGCGCCCCCGGTGCTAATGATGATGATGCAGGATTTTGTTGTTGTTGCTGTTGCTGCGTCAGATGAGGAGGCAGATTCGATGTGGCAGTATTGGATTGAGGTGTTGGTAAAGGATGTTGTAATGACGCCGGTTGTTGTTGTTGGGTCTGCGACTGCGTAGGCTGCTGCTGCTGGGTCTGCGGTGCCCCAAGACCTCCTCCAAATGGAAAAGCACCCTGATTTCTTTGTTGGAGAAAGTTGGGCGAGGGTTGTGGTGCGAGGTTTTGCACTGTTCGATGTGTGGGTAAACCAGGGTAACCTTGCAAAACGTTTCTTGGAGGTAATCCGTATGCAGGATAAGGCGCACGAAAAGGGCCACCTCCCAAACCTGGAGTAGGAGCGAGACTAGGTGGGCGCTGTGGAGGCTGACCTGGTAGCGGCAGTGGGGTGAACATTTCTCTACTGGAATCGCGCGAATGCCAGCGGTTACCTGGTCGATTCATGCTTTTCTCTCAAGCAAGGATACTGCAAAAGATATAGGCAAAAGCTGGAGGATATTGGACTGGAGACAGCGAATTCAGAAAAATCCCAGAGTATCCGTTGTCGCAGAGGCTCACCCGATAGATGTCGTTTGCTGCAAGAGGCGTTGTCACTTCTTTGGCCCTTCCGCGCCTCACACTTGGTCTTTCATCTCCCTTTCAGTCCTCAATGTTCTATTGTATTCTGCGACTATATCTGCGACATACAATACATCTACGAATTATCTACGTGGATTTTCTACCTCAGCCTGCAGCTCCCAGCATAAAGAATCGGTGGAGCTGCCTTTTCGGACTTGCTCCGGTGTCGTGACCGGGGTGTCCCGGTGGCGCCGGCCGGTTCCAGAAGGCTCGGTATGTGGGTCTTTGAACTTTGGGAACAGGCTGAGCAGAATGAGGATGGCGGAGACATGGATCGTCCGATGGCACAATTGGTGATAAGATGGCGGGGACTCCGTTGGCGTAAGAGGTGGTAAGTCATGGTCCTGATCCGTTTTGATGTGTGAAATTCCAGCTATCACGGGGAGGTAGAGCAGATGGGATGTGGGGTTTGCAGCTTTAGATTGGGATATCACGAGAACGCAAGGAGAATGACGGGCAGGTGGCGGATGCGGACGGGATGAGGGCGTTGACAAGGATTTCAACATTGGTCAGCGAAATGAGGAGGTGGAGAGAGGATGCACCACGCTGCACGACTGGACTACCGCACACAGAATGCAAGCAATACTGACCACCAGATGAGCCCATTCAAAGCCTTGCAGCGATATCCATTGCTGGATCGGTGAGCCATTAATATTGTCAGTCGTATCAGACGGAGACCCCCCTCGTGATGAACAGTCATCAATATCGTCTTCGTGCTTGTGAGGTTCACGAAACCTTGGAGACTGGATCTGGACTTGTTACGGCGTCTCTCGCACGCAGAATCAAAGGATGAGCAATTTTTTTGTGGAGATCCGACATACATTGCGTCATACATAGCAGTTGAACCTGTCAAAGTCATGATATGGTACCGGGTAACCTAAGTAAGAAGGGACCTGTATGTTCCTGTATGGATTCAAGAAGTTAGTCGCATTGAAATCTGAAGGAAAGCGAGTCAACATACCCTCGACAGCCCCAAGGTAAGGCGAAAAGGCTTTCCAGAGATCAGGACTTCGCCGACGCCGTTGTCTCGAGCCTCTACCGGTGCAGCCTGTATCGGAAAATATCCTCGGCCTGGAGGAGGAGGACTTGTATCTTCAGTTCCTGTAAGCCAGAAGGACCGACGAATGAATTCGATGTGGAAAGAGAGGTCAAGTCGCAACCTGTCAGAAATGGAAGTTCCTTAACTCAGACCTCTTCCTCCGAATTCGCATTGGAATCACATCCATTACGGGACTCTATCATTTGCTCCATATCGGATTACAGGATTCACGAATCTCCATCTTCGGAACACCGTTTTCTTCCTTGAAACCATCGTTTTGTTCTCGAGATTCAGGCTCTCGACAGCGAGAGGAATTGAACCAGCTGAGCCTGAGGACTCTACTTCCCGCTAACAACCTCATCCAAAGCCGAACCACCAACCACCTCCCAACCTCAGCCCAAACCAATGGAGGTAATACGTCCTCCACCTCACCCCATATACCCCATCTAACAAAGAAAACACCCAGGTCCTAAACCCCCGCTCAGCACTCCTCTCCAATTTCGAAGTCCTCACCCTCCTCAAAGACCTCGAAGCCGACCACCTTTCAAAAAGCAAAACAGCTCTCCGCATCAAAAAAGAAGAAGAACAAGCCGGTATCAAACCTTCCGGTGGACCTGCCCCCGGCGATGAGATTTGTGAGAATTTGAGGACAGTCGAAGTTGAGGTGCGTTTTCATTCTTCGATAGACTGGTGGTGGTATTGATTAGTTTTGGGGGGTTGGGTGATTTGAAGACGATACAATATTTGACTGCGCCTTACCAACCTACTGCATCTCAGACTGAAGCGGGTATAACGAAACTTGTCAAAGATATCGCTCCATACGGTCTAACCAAAGCAGAAAAACTACAAATAGTAAACTTAGTCCCTACAGAACCTGTAGAACTTTACGTCGTGAGTACCTCCCCTCTCCCCTCCCCAGGATCTACTCAAGCCTCGATACACAGATCGTGGAAGAGCTAGAAGACCGACTCGCAGAACGAATGGACGAAGTCCTCTCACAAGTCCGTTCTTCCCTCACTCAACAGGGTACAACATATGAAGTGAACGGCCACACGGGCGGGGATGGAGGGTACACCGGTTCTGGTTCTGGAGTTGGTGTTGGTACTGATGGGCCTGGTGAGGTGGAAGTTTATGCCGAAGAGGAGATATGGGTGGAAGAAGAAGGGAATTTTAATGAGTGGGATGATATGGGAGAAGGTGCGGGTGTGGAAGGTGATTTGGAGATGGATGAGGAGTGATTTTGGTTTTTGGTGTTTTGTTGGTTGGGCGAAGGGGGGTTCGCCTGAGTTAGGTGATGTTGTCATTGGATCGGTAGGAAAGGGTTTCGCCCATTGCCCTTCGTTATAGCTTGAACTGATACTCTATTTAGATTGGTCCATCTCTGCAGCTTGGCAGGCAGGCTACATACGCCATCGAAATGCGAGATGGAACATTACGATTTTCGTCTTCAGACCACCTCGGCGAGTGGTTCTCCGAGTTCGAAGCCACTATGCAACCTTACACGACTTCCGCGAGCTCACCGCTCATCAACCTTCAAGAGCTTCGCTGGGAGCGAGAAGGCGAGGCGAGGCATAATACCTGGTCACCTGTTGGACTCGAGTAGTATGTCCATGGGTATTGATGAAGGAGTTTCAGCCTCTCGCCCTTTCTCCCTGGTCATTTCTGTCTGTACCCCAGCTTCGTCGCGGGTTTGCTTCGCGAAGCTACCCAAGTGGACCCACAAATACGCCCACAAAGATGAAAGTTCCGTGGCTTCGTTCGCCTGTACATACCGTACCTGGGAATACTGATAGCAGACATTGGCTGGTGTTGGGGACCAAGTCCCTTGACGACTCGAAAAGCCAAAAACCATTCACTCTGCGCAGAGTTACTGCAAGTCTGCAGCTTATGGTAGCTTATGGTCGGGCGGAAGCAAACGGTCAAGATGTCACACGTCACTGAATGTCACAATTTTTAGCTTTGTCCTATCTCCTTTTCGAATCCCAGTCCATTCCCATCACTTGCATCAATCAACGCATGGATCCCTGCTCAGCCTTTTATTCTTGTGGACCTCTCCATTCTCGCGAGTTTACGACACCGAAGTTGTCATGGAGCTGGTCTTTTCTTCTGCTAACAGACCCAATTTGTTGTTCGCATGAACTGACGACCACACCAACAAGAGGTGGGAGCCAACCCTGAATATGACTGGTCTTTGTTGTTCCGCTTGGACGTACGCGTTGCACTTTGTATGCAATTATGGTATCTCTCCGCTTGACCCATCTATCAATGTCTTTTGTGGTATGCTGTGGTGCGCTTTGGCCCTATTGTTTATCGATGGTCAACAACGCCTGTGAAAGTCCACATCGCTGATCGCTTGGATATCCGATTTTTGTCAAGGCGTTGTACTGGAGGCCACCGCTCGCTTTGTGGCTTGCTCTTTGTATAAAAGGCCTTTATCGGGTCGTTCTTTCAACACATTCCTCCCTTGCCTAGCAAAGTCACTCCTTCCATCGTATCTCGTCGTGCTGTGCATGCCGAAGTCCCTCACAGAATCTTCCACAACTATCCCTATCTGCTCAATTAACACCCCTAAATCCCACCCAATGGAGTCCACATGGTTACACGGAATCTGGACAGCAGTTCCCAATCTCCCAACTACTACTACAAATTCGTCCCCCGCCAGCAGCAGTGCCACTCTGGTGGAAGAGCCGGCGGAATACGCCGGTCACTTCCCTCTCTTCCACAATGGCGGTGGCGACGCATTCGGGAGCCTCGAGAAGGTGTCTCGGAAATCCTCCATCGCGACTCGGACGTCGTCCCTCTTTGATGATGACGATCCGTTAGCGGACCCACAAACCAAGCAACGACGGTGGATCGCCAAGGTCCAAGAGAAGGCCGAGTTAGCTCGGCTAGCTTGGATACAGAATAGTCGCAGCGAGAGCCTTCCCGCTACTACACCTAAACCACGGCGACTCAACTCAGATGCACTACCCTTTGTCCCTATCACTCGCGCCGAATCTATCCCTCCTCCGGACATCCCACTTCCTCCGCCACCGCCACCTCCAGCTCTCCCACTTCTCGATCCCCTCTCCGCCCAAACTGCCTGGTATCCTGCCTTCTCAGCCGGTTGTGAAACCGACGACCCACGAGAACAGGAACTACAAGCTACCCTCCTCATCGATGGTAGATTGTGGAATCCGGAAACACTTGGATACCTAGCCCAGCAATTTTGTTGTAAGGGCGTCGAGGCAAAAACTCAAGAGCCGAGTCCTGTAGCTCAGTTTGCGAAGGTGGTGTTTGTGAGGCTGAAGAATAGCTGTGGGGAATGGTGTGGGACGATCTTCCTCGACGATCTAACAGAGACTGTGTTGGGGACGTTTTCGCATTGGTGGAGCAGCGTGAGTTCAAGTAACACCATGTTTCGAACTTACGTGACTCATCGTATTTTGTTTTCATAGGACTCACCACTGGGAATAGCTTTCGAACGTCCTGTCGAACTCTCCCACGTCCGCTCCGCGGTGTGCCTAGCAGCATTCATCGGGGACCTACATAATCTACGCGTCGTAACTTCCCAACAAGCGCACCAATGCCTCCGTCTCCTCTTAACGGAACTCACGACGTTGGAGCATATTCACGCCATCCATGAGTTGATCACTCACGCCACGGACAAGTTATGGAAGAGCAAGGATGGTAAAGCGGCGCTCTCGCCATTTATCCATGAGTTTGGACTTCGAGCTGGCACCGTAGGTGATAATATCAGTGTGGCTGGACTTCAGTTTGGAAGGAATGAAATTCACCTTCTGGTGGTTGTGAGTATTATCCCGCTCCCTCTTTGCCCTTATTCTCGTATTGACGGTGTTTTTTCATCACCAGGAACTGACCGATAAAGTCAGGTCATATGCTGCGGAGGACCAGACCCCTCGTCCCCTCAGAAAACATAGCAATTCTGTATCCCCGCCTCCCTTGGCGACCCAGGCTGGGCATTGATATGAACTCTTGAGTCGTATTCGAACGTTTGATCACTGGTTTGCTGTATAGTAAAAGTAACGTATAATGTACTCTACATCCGATTAAGTTTTCGATGGTTATCGCCGAATTCACAGTTGGCGCTCAGAAGAGAACAATGATATAAGTACAAGCAGCCCGAGGGCTTTTGGATTAATTATGGGAAAGATGTTCCGTCGAGAAGACCAACGTTCATTGAACGCAGGCCGGCCTCAGACGCGGGCAACATCATACTCTCAGGTCTGAGGATCCCTAGTGGATCCCCATAACCTATATGCTCTGCTGAAGTCTCGTCGTCGACACCGTCGAACTGAAATCTGTCTAGGAGCACCGAGGATCCTTTCCGGGCGACTTCCGACCTTATCTTATGGGTTATCTCGAGTCTTCGGTTGAACTTCAAGAATAAACCTACCGAGGATCTGACTTCTTATCCAAACTACTTCTTCTGCTTGTACTTGAATCGTAACAAGAAGAAAATGTCGAAGCCTGGCCCACTACTTTTCGCGCGCGAACGCACAGATAGCACATTCGAGGAGATCCCTATCATGTGAGCGGAGACCGTGTAACCTACCCCGAACCTTGTCCTCAAGGTAGAGTCTGACGTTCTCGTGGTGCCACGTTAGTGATCTGAAAGATGCCAATGGCTCCTTGACCGCAAGACGTGCAATAGCAGAGGAAATCCGTGATGCTTGCATCAATGTTGGGTTTTTCTACACTAAGTGATGGTCAATTCCGACGAGGGGCACGAAACTAATCCTTTATGTTGTAACTTCTCCCAGTCAAGAACCACGGGATACCAGAGCCAGTGATATCGCAAGCCGTCGATTCGGCGAAGGAGTTCTTCGCACTCCCCTTATCCACGAAGATGGATGTATGTTTTCAATGGGCTGAACGATCACCACGATCCTACATGTCTCATCTTTGAATTTCCTTCCAGATCGACATCCACAAGTCCAGCAATTTTAAGGGTTATACCGCCCTTCTGGGTGAGAACACCAATCCAGAGAATCGAGGAGACATGCACGAGGGATTCGATTTTGGGTGGGAGGAACTTTATCCATCATCCGATTCGGCCCCCAGACACGATGGAGCCATGGCGGGTGTAAATGTATGGCCGGAGCACCCGCCTGGCTTCAGAGAATCGGCTCTCTCGTACTAGTCAGTACTCATTTCCATGATTCGATCCAATCGACGAGCAGAATTAAGCCCTTCTCGTAATTGACAATTCAGCCATGCCGCTATCAAGTTGGGAAAGTCACTCTTTCCGCTTTTCGCCCTTGCTTTGGACCTTCCGGAGGATTTCTTTGAGGATAAGGTCTGTGATGAACTATTCGTTCCAGGAATGAATTTCACGATTGCTCCCCGATGTAGACCACGAAACCTGCCGCAATTATGCGGCTCTTGTACTATCCACCCCAGACCGGAGTCGTGGATGACCGCGTCCAGGGTATTGGGGCCCATACAGAGTACGCTATCGCATTTTTGGCTGTGATTTTGCTCATCCTGATAATCTTTCTAGTTATGAGGTTCGTGATGCTATTCGCCCACCCCATCGTCATTCGTAATTCACTACGAACAGTGTTTCACGATTTTGTGGCAACAAGCAGAAGTGAAAGCCTTACAGGTTCTCAATGCCAACGGAAAATGGATAGATGCAGTTCCCATCCCAGGTACCGTTGTACTCAAGTGGGTTTGTCCTCATATCTTTCCCTCAGATTCTTATCCACTCTTATCTTCGTAGCATTGGCGACCAATTCGCTCGATGGACAAGTAGGTGTTCCCTCGTGGTCGGCATGTTCAGTGGATTGCTCACCTCGTATCAAGATGATGTCTTCAAGTCAACCGTTCATCGAGCAATCAATCGCTCTGGTGTAGAGCGATATTCCATCCCATTGTTCTTTGGATCGGATTATGATGTCAAACTCGAGGTATGGCTTCCCAGCCTGCTCGAGGGGATCGTTACATATGACTCTTATCTTCCTCTTGTAGGCTCTCCCGAGCTGTGTGTCGGAAGATAACCCAGCAAAGTACAAAGTGGTAACTGCAGGAGACTACGTCAAGTCGAGATTGGAGGCTACATACGCTCATTCCAAGTCAGAGGATTAGAAAACGACAACCCTCAGAACCGATTTTGCGCTATATCCCTAGCGCAGCATCGTGTGCAGGTAGGACTCGGAAGAATTAATTATCGTGTACACTATCAGGATCCTCTAAGCAAGATACATAGTTATTAAATCCTCCGCAAAAAGTGCCGTCAATATGTGGAAGGAAACAAGGAAAGCCTCCCGCCATCGGTCAGATGTATCGCGCCATTCACATACGCCCCAGCTCTACTGGCCAGAAAGAGAACAAGACCTGCCATATCATCAGTGTCTCCTGCTCGTCGCATCGGGATTGGCTTCACAGATGCATCTGTGATAAGGCCTTCCGTCATTTCTACGAGTAAGGTCCATCAATACCCTGCCCCAGGTGGAAGCAAAGTTGGATGAATACGTACCGGATGGGTAAAGTCCTGGTGCAATGATGTTGCTCCGTATCTGCCAGTCTTTCAAAATATTGCAAAGCATCTTGCCCAGGTGCGTAGCAGCAGCCTTGGCTAAGGTATAGGAGACGCTAAAGGTGTTCTCGTCTCTTCTAAAACCCCCAGCACTGGAAACAGTGATGACCTGACTGGTCACCACATCGTGACCAAGCTCCAGTTGTCTCCGATTACCGGCGTGCAAGAGCTCTAGGAAGGCTACTGTGCAATAATATGGTGCCGTGACGTTGGTTTCGAAAGATTGGGCGAATTGTTCTGGCGTTCCTGTATCCCATAGGCGGGACTGGAGGGCCTTGATATCATCAAATCCTCCAGGAACCGAAGGTTTTGGTTTGGAGAAGAGGTTGAGTGCGACCCCGGCATTGTTGATGAGGAGGTCGATGTAACCCTCTCGAGCTTTGATGGTCTCGACTAGGGAGACCAGAGCTTCTCGTGACGTGACATCGCATTCCAGAGGGACGATCTTCCCGTATTTCTGTAAAATGAAATGGGTTTGAGAGATATCAGATATCACATTCGGAGCTTGTAGCTGGCGAGCGACATACGTTGCATTCCTCGGCGGTAGTTTCAAGAACTTGTAGACGCCGACCAACGATATAGACCTTGGCGCCATTGTTCTCCAGCGCCGTCGCTATCATACGTCCAATACCTGGTACCCGGTAGGTCAGCACAAATCGCTCGAATGACGTAGACTCCTTACCTGTTCCACCTCCAGTGACCACAGCGACGCGCCCTCGAACGGAGAACAGGCGAGCAGCTGCCAGCGAACCTCCAGATATTCCATTCGTGTGTCCATTCGTGTGTCCGTTCGTGTGTCCGTTCGTGTAACCGTTCATGACCCCTAAAGCCAGCTAGTTCGCTTCAGGCAAACGGCTCTCGTATTCTCGTGTTCACGGTTGGGTGAGTGGCAGGGTGAATTCGCGTTGGCCGGGATTGAATTTATATTGAATCTATACCACGAGAGCTTATCCTGCCTGAAAATATGTGTCCTAATGGCCGACTGATGACGGGAATTGGTGAGGTCGACTTGACGGACTCCGAGGAAGACGTGATCGGACCAGACGAATTCGGCCAGTTGTTTGACCTCAATGCAACGCCCGAGGACGCCAGGGATATACTGTCGATTCTTTGCCAGATACAGGACGAAAGGCTCATGAGGGTCAGTCTGGTTCAACAAAGGGATGGCTTCTGATGGTTAGCTTTCTGGATTGGGTATAGTGTGTATGGTGGTGATGGTGAAAGCTCGCGATCGGCTGTCGACGGACCGACTCATTCCAATGCATCATCTGCTATCGTCTCTCAAGTTTGGCTGCTCTGTTTCCTGGAATAATTCGCCCTGTTCTCACTAGTACTGGCTGTTTTGGTTGGCTTCCATCAATTGCTTGCAACGCTGGAAGGCCCATCGCACTCAATGAGCTCCACCAAGAAAATTTCAGCTTGCGCCAACACACGCGCAACCAGTGCTGCGTGCTCACAACGATGAGATCACATCGTCACTTCATGTATGATGTATCTTTGTCTACCTTCCACTTGATTTGCTCCATCCTGGCCGGACCCTAGGCTGAGAATCTCCCTTGTTCTTACAAGTACCCTCTGAGTTCTGACGACCGTACGGGGGAGTACTACTGGACCATCGCTTAGTCGATGAGTGGTGATGCGTAACTCTACCGTACTGCGCCTGGATAGGATGAGGTTCGACGGCCAAGTTTGCATCGCGTCCACACAAGGCCAGGTTGGGAGCAACGGTCAGCCCGTGTACCAGCAGCAATATGAGGAATCGAAGCCGAAGGTTATACTACTCATCCTCCAAATTACTCCCCGACGCCCTGGAAGATGGAGAGGGTTGGGTGGACGTCAGCCATGCCCAATTCGCTTTACAACAGCGTAGCTCCAATGCTTCCAGGTGTCAAACCGACCGTGCTGGTCAAATCCTTTTATGAGGTTTTATGCCAGACCAGAGGGCCAGGCGAGGAAGATAGCTAATGACCTTGCGAAAGAGCTGTTGCACGAGGAGAAGGACGGGCCGTAAATTGGGACGAGATCCTTTCGTCCTGACGCCTCTCATGGCAAGAAAACTGCTGTCCCAATCCTGATCTACCCGCTGGAGGAGGTCGAAACATATACTAGATCGCTACAAGATGTCAAGCCCATTAGGTCCGCTCCCGTTCCTTAATCCACGCAAATTCTCGCTGGCAGCTGGTCTCAAATTACTTTCGATTCTTGAATTGCACGCTATGCCAGCATTGCAGTGGACATACGGCATCAACGGAAGTGGCATGCACCTCGGGATCGTTCCGTTACTGCGGGGAGCTGAAATGTCCACGTCGAAGGTGCATGGTCGACCCAGTGATATGGTGATGCACCCGCAAGAGGGGAAAGGCAATAAGCACCATGGCATGCTGTATCCGAAGGGCAAGAACTCGTACTCAGCCAGTATGTGATCTGCAAGATCTCAAGCCAAGGAGGCTAGCATACACGACATTGATAACGATACCATACATAACATTAATAACGATACCATACACAACATTAATAAGGATACGATACATAGTCTCAACACGACCACAATCCAAGGAGATTGAACGAAAAAGGCTGTCTACCAAATACTGGTGCTCGGCATATTGAGAAGCCTGGTGGGTTTTATTGCCCGCTCCTCCATGATGAGCTCGCTCTCGAATGAATTTGCTGCGCGCCGCGCGGCAACCATCGACAGCCCAGCAGCCGTCTGCAGTGCGTTACAAAGGGCGCCAGCCAGGGTGGCCGGTGGGATGCCAGGGAATGGAAGGACGACGCTGTTGTAAATGGTCTTCAGAATTACCGTAAACCAGGGAGTCCTTTTCATCTTCCAGGGCCGGGTAAGACAGCTCTGGGTGATGACATCCACCACCTCCTTCTGCGACTCCTCGTAATCCTCCTGAAACATATAACGCCCCCCCAGCCACCTCCCTCGAGTGCCAACGATACAGGCGTGGCCATTGAAATGCATCCCACGTCTATCAAAGACGCCCACATTCCTATTCCACCAAGCGCTCCGCGATTCCTCCTGCTCAAGACCGGTTATGATGAGAACGATAGGCACGCGCTCCTGGCACAATGCCGTGTAGAACATGCGGTAGTTGTTGAGAGTCGACTGCCTGATCCTGCTTCCGCTGATGACGTAAACAAGGAGATGGACTCCGTCGTCCATGTTACGCACGAGCTTGTATAGGTTCTTGATGGCGTCAACCGAGGGTACAGTCCCCTCCGAGCCCTCGTTAAGACCCGCGGTGTCGAAAAGATTTATCGTGCGATCGGAAAGTTTGACGGCGTAATGGTTGGATTCGGAGGTGCAGCCAAGCAGATCTCCCGAAGTTTTGGCAACCTCTTCTCCAGCTACCATGTTGACGATGGAACTCTTTCCAACACCCGACTCGCCAAAGATGATGACGTTGGCACTGGGGCAAGGCTTCTCCTGCCCCTTATTCGGTATGAGAGGTATGTCAAACGAGCGTCATCGATACGTACCTTGAATTCGACCATAGACATAGGCGCCCTTCCAAAAGTCTTTCTCGAAAAGGGGCAGGATCGGCGGATAGCGAAGAAACAGGATGGGTTTGGGGCGAGGAAGGTTTCAATTCACGGATGTGACTGGCCAGCTGTCGCCTCCTACAGTAATTATGCCCTCCTGAAATCTCGGGTGAAGTGTCCATGCGAAGTCAATATCCGGTAGTGCACGAAGGCGACAGACCGCTAGCTGGTTGATGTCGTGAAATGAAGCTCCTGAACTAGACTGACGCATGTATCAGTGCAGGTCTGATCGGAATGACGCTGTTGCCCCGTGGTGAATGGTGAGCCAAGTTGCTTCACCTGTATATAGATCATCGCCTCCCAAACCCCATTGTTTGCCCAGCAGCCGGTGGAATTAATGATACAGTATCCCGCACCATTTGACTCGTTCATTGGTCCCACACACCATTCACCTCACCCACAAATGATGATGGGTTCAACGTGTTCATCTATCGTGGCCCGAGCAACCGCCGGTGTTTGCCCAGATCCTGCGTGAGAGGTGATAGTGCCATGTGTACAGTCATCGTGGCTCTTGCAAGCTATTGTCTCGTACCCATATGCTGTGGTTGCGTCCCCAGCAAAGGTACATTCCGAATGCTGAAATGAGATGCCCCAGACATTGCGGTACGCCCCAGCACGGGCCCGATTTTTCGCATTTGGAACGAACCTTTGGTGGGGCCGCAACCACAGTGGCTGGGTACGAACCTTTCGATAGTGCCGGCTCATGAATACAGTAGGGCTCCGTAACGACGGTAATGTAGCCCAAGACCTGATGCCTTACGACTAGAAGGATTGAGAGATCCAAATGCTTTGATCACGGTCGATGCTGGTGAAGACTACCTCGGCAACTCCCGGGCCGCTGCCTGATTTGGGCTCAGTGGCTCTCGGGCGTCACGCGTCACGCGTCACTGCTCCTTTCTCCCCGCAAGTCGTATATAGTGTTTTTGTGTTCTCGCTTCTTATTTTATTCCTCGTGTATTCTCTTCACCTGTGCTAGCTTGAGCTCGGCCTAAGTTACTTGGGTTGTGCGAGAGAGCTTTGGCGACCAAACAATCCAAGTTTGTACCCAAACCTTCATTCTCGCGTCCCTCGGACCCCGTTGCGTCATGCAATCTTTGTGGAATCTCACCTCAACATCGTAGCAAGGCATAGAGTTTCGATTTACGCGACATGACCGTCGCCTAAGTAATTGAAAGTCCTAACAAAGATTTCTGTCAGCGCAAAGATCGCCGGGGAATCCCCCGTTTTGGTGATGTGGGTCTGAGGGGGATAGCTGCGACCAAACCCTCCTGATATGTAGCCCGCAACTTCATGGATGAAGAACGCAGTAGGACATTACAGGCAAGTAGCTAATAGACGATAAGGAGAATCCATGCCAGTCATGTCCGTAATGGATGACAGAAAGTTACCCCGGGAATTTACCCACCAATGCAGCCCATATTCGTGCGCTCGAACGCCGAAATCAAATAGTATTCCCTCTCTTTGGCCAAAGAGATCTCCTGCGCACCTTCTCTCCCATTATCCTCGACCTCTTCTCCCCCACGGATTCCACGTTCTCAGTAGCGCCCGGCATGGATATCTCGCCGCCAATGAGCCCCTGGACGACATTGGCAACCCCCCTCGCCTCAGATAGGCTCAGGCCCTCGTCCTGGAGGTTCGCGGCGAGAGAGAGTTGCGAAGCTGACCTAAGGGCATACATCAAATTGGGGAGCGACTTCAAAATTGATGTGAACCAGGTCGTAAGGTCCACCTTCCAAGGGTCGATGGAGGAGCGGTCGTGGATGAGGTTTCGCACTGTCTGTATTGATGCATCATATTCCCGTTGGAATATGTGGTTACCATTATAGTCTCGCTTTCCTTTGATTGGAGTAACCCATGCTGCCGAATCGGATGCGATGTCTATACTCGCGCGGCGGCACTCTTGTAAAGTTTCCCTCAGCCATCGATCCGGTGAATCCTCGTTCTCGACACCTGTAGCGAGGAGGACAAGGGGGACTTCCCTCCCACAAATGGCCTCGTAAAATAGGCGATAATTGACAATGGTCGAATCGGTGATCCGACCCCGGACAACATAAACGAGGAGGCTGACTCCGCCGTGGAGATCGCGTAGGAGCGTGTAGAGTTTCGCAACGGCCTTGTGAGACCCCACAGTACCACCCACGCCTTCGTTGAGGCCGGCGGTTTCGAAGAGATTGACGGTCATGCGAGGGTCGGATTCTATCGAGTACTTCGTCGTGGCGAACGTGCATCCACATGCACCGTCGGAGGTGTGTGCGATGTTCTTACTGGCCAACATGTTGATGATGGAGCTCTTCCCGCATCCCTCGGCTCCAAACAGGATCACATTAACACTTTGCACATTTGCGGTGCTGAAATTAGCGTAAGATGGTAAGTCATATTGACGCTAAAGGGCGCTCACCTCTCGTGACTCCCTCTACCTTGTTCAAAAAGAGGCATATCTATGAGGGTTGGAGATGCGGAAAGTTGCTGGGTAAAATGATATCATGAATTTCGATGCAGGTTGGTACCAATATCTGTCACGAACCGTGTCGTCCTTCTTCTTATCCCTTCCCAGCTCCTCAATAAGCTCTCTCTCGAATGAACTTGCTGTGCGCTTCGCATCAACCTTCGACAATCCACCAGCTTCCCGCAGTGCACGATAAAGGGCTTTCGCCAGACCGGCCGGTGGGATGGCGGGAAATGAAACGAGGACACTGTTGTACATGCTCTTGAGAATTACCATAAACGACGCAACCCCTTTCATCCTCCAAGGGGGGCGCGAAAGGCACGTCCGGGTGATAAGATCCACCACGTCCTCCCGCGACTCCTCATACTCTTTCTCAAACATCATTCGCCTCCCTCGAGTCCCAACAACACAGGCATGCCCCTCAAAATGCATCCCACATTCCTGAAAGACACTAGCATTCCTCTCCCACCAAGCGTCCCGTGATGCCTCCTGCTCAAGACCGGTCACGACGAGAACGATAGGCACTTCCTTCCGGCAGAATGCCTCGTAGAACATGTAGTAGTTGTTGCGGGTCGACTGCCTGATCCTGGGTCCCCTGACGACGTAAACAAGGAGGTTCACTCCGTTTTCCATGCTATGTACGAGCTTGTATAGGTTCTTGATGGCGTCAACCGAGGTGACAGTCCCATCCAAGCCCTCGTTAAGTCCCGCGGTGTCGAAAATATTTATCGCGCGATCGGGAAGGTCGACAGTGTACTGGCGGGACTCGAAGGTGCAGCCAAGCAGGTCTCCAGAAGTTTCGGTAATTTCTTTCCCGGCCAGCATATTGACGATGGAACTCTTTCCAGCACCCGACTCGCCGAAGATGATGACGTTGGGATAGGAGGAGGGTTGTGGGGTCGGTGACCCCGCCTTCATATTCGGAGGGATGGTAGCCTCATCCCGCCCCTGTTTCGGTAGAACAGGCGCGGTAGTTGCGGGGGTCCCAGCGGACCAGGTGGACCTGGCGGACACAATGGATGCTCTGCTAGAGTCCATACTCGAAAAGAGGCGAAGGGCGTTGTCGATGGGTGGAGAAAGAAGAAATGGAATTGGATGAGGGCGAGGAAGGTTTCGATTGACGGACGTGACTGTCTGGTACTTGTGGCCTCCTGAAGTCAATATGCAGAGGCGAGGAGGGCACTCCTGAAACCTTGCCAAGACTCGGAGGTTGAAGCGCCCATGCGAAGTCAATATTCGGTAGTTCACGAAGGCAACATACCGCTAGCTGGTTGATGTCGCGAAATGAATACCCCAGATCTAGATTGCCATATGTATCAGTGCAGGTCTTATCGGACCTTCAAGGCTTAAATAACGCTGTTGCTCCCTGGTGAATGGCCAGCCAAGTTGCTCAGCCGTGGCAGAAACCACGTTGTTGCCCAGCAGCTGTGGAATCATGCTCGCAACGTTTGACTCGTTCACTGGTGCCACACCACCGCTACTCACCTTCCATTCACAAATGATGATGGTTCCAAGTTCCAACGTGTTCAATCATCGTGGCCCTAAGTCAGTACTCAGCGTCTTTGCACCCACCGGTATTTGCTCGAACCCTGCGTGTCAAGTAACAATGCCTGCGTACGGTTGCTTCCTTGGTGCTTCGGATGTTCTTGAACGACATCGGCCCCTATTCAGTCAGAGGGATGAGGGTTTGGGAGGGATGATTCGAGGGAGGAGCGAGATAACGAAGGGAGGAGTGGCGGCAAGAGCTTGCGGAAAACTCCTTTGCTACTACATAATATTAATAACAACTAGACCAGACTCGAATGATTGTGATTCGACTCATGTCACAATGGCACCCACTGGTAAGATCCACCGTGATGCACAAGGATGGAACGAACAAGGGCGGGAGAATTGGTAGGGACAAGGACAAGAAACGTGGAGGAAGTTTAGCCTGTGTGAGAGGCCAGGGGACGATTGATGAATTGAGGATTGCAAGTTTCGTATAGTCACCTACAGTCCTCAGCCTAGTCCAAATTTCAAGCTTTGGCTATGGGTTAATCTGACACATTCGCTAGTCCTAGTCTCGTCACCAGACTCTCTGCTCAGGGAAAGCAGAAAGAAGACGAGAACGGCAGACGGAGTAACACGCAATTGCCTGCGACGATTTTCTCTTTTCCTCGCGTTTTTCTGTCTGATTCGCCCTCGGAATCAACATTGCGTGCCGTTACGTGTAAATAGGGAGTCTAAGCTAGTCCCCTCACTGCGCTGCAGGTGGATGAGCTCCGGTTAGGCAAGTACGATCTTGTTCAAGCTCATTTCCAAACATGTTGGCATCAAATAGGTCCCTTGAGCGAAGGAAGTTAGCTAGCTGCGTAAGAGAATAGCTGCGACGATTCTAACGAATGTTCTTGTCGAAACAATGAATTCAGCAGGACAAGGCAAAAGGCGCATGAACATTACAGGGAAGTAGATGGTATTGAAGCTAGACGGTATCGATAACGAGAATCCGTGCAAGGCATGTTCGTGATGGACGACATAGAAAGATATCCCCGGGGCCAAGCGAAGTCGACGGGAATTTACCCGCCAATGCAGCCGATATTTGTGCGCTCGAATTCAGAATTCAAGCAGGCCCGGAAGACCCTCTGTTCCTCGGCCAAAGTGCTATCCTGCGAGACACCTTCTTCTCTGTCATAACGCTCCTCGACCTCTTCACTGCCACGGTCTCTGCCTTCTCAGTAACTCCCGGCGTGCATACCTCATTGCCAATGAGCTCCTGGACAGCATTGGCAACCTCCCTCGCCTCAAATGGGTTCAGGCCCTCGTCGTGGAGTTTCGCCGCGAGAGGGGCCAGCGTACCTGAGAGAAGCGGGGAGATCAAATTGTAGAGCGACTTCAAGATTGATGCGAACCAGGTTTTACGCTCCATCTTCCAAGGGTCGATCGAGGAGCGGTCGTGGATGAGGTTCCGCACTGTCGGTATCGACGCATCATATTCCCGTTGGAATCTGTAGCAACCATTGGACTCCTTTCCTTTGATTGGAGTGACACATGCTGCCGAATCAGCTGCGATATCTATTTCCGCGCGGCGATACTCTTCTAGGTTTTCCCTCAGCCACTGATCTGGTGAATCCTCGTTTTCGACTCCCGTAGCAAGGAGGACAAGGGGTACTTTCTTCCGACAGAAGGTCTCGTAGAAGAGGCGATAGTTGACGATAGTCGAATCAGTGATTCGACCCCGAACAACATATATGAGGAGGTTGACGCCGTCATCGAGATCGCGTAGGAGGCTGTAGAGCTTCGCGATGGCCTGGGGAGACGTCACGGTACCACCAACGCCTTCGTTAAGGCCGACGGTGTCGAACAGATTGACGGTCATGCGAGGGTCTGATTCTATCGAGTACTTTGTCGTGGCGAACGTACATCCACGTGCACCGTTGGAGGTGCGTGCGATGTTCTGACCGGCCAACATGTTGATGATGGAGCTCTTCCCGCATCCTGTGGCTCCAAACAGGATCACATTGACCTTTGGTGCGCTTGCGGCGGTGCTGAAATTAGCGTGAGATGGTAAAACGTATTGATGTTAAACGGCCTTCACCTCCCCTGAGCCACTCCAGCTTGTTCAGCAAGGGGCATATCTGTGATGGTTGGGGATGCGGAAAGTGTCTAGGTAAAATGATATCATAAATTTCGGATGCAGGCTGGTACTAATGTGCATCACGAACCATCTGTTGGCGTAGGATGATCCGAGATGATGTGCGACGAACAGATGAGAGAACGAGACAAGGGTAAACGCAATACACGACAGAAGTGGGGTTAGCGTTGGCCGAACATATTATTCTTGACTGCGAGGATACTTATAACGAGAAAAGCAATGGACCTGGCGATATCGACATCAGGCTCAGAGTCTTGGTGGTTGAGCGCCGAGCTGGTTTGATAAGGTTTAGATGTGGTAACCTTCGGAGGCTAAAGCTCGAGCGCCAAAGTCGGAAGTTGAAAGCGCGCTGCAACCTACAACCACAATTACACATTCCTGTTCAACGACCTTGTCCTCAAGCTCGAGGCGCGCATCTCATATTCAGGCCAAGTCAGAATAGCCCTCGACTGCCAACAAACACCTGCAAGTCATGGGGACATCCTTGGCTTCTCCCATGATGCTGGGCGATATCAGAATGGCGGCCTTGCGCCCAGCATATAAATCGATCTCTATCCCTCCAATCGGAGGCTACCAGCTAATTTTACGCAGGGAAGTGTTCAAAGAAACCTTCCTGCCTTGTCGTCTGTGCATGTTGAATGTGATGCTTCACGGCGATGGAGTGCACTGCTCTTGGTCCCTTCAAACGGAGCGCAACCACTCGAGTCCCATTTTCGCCCCTCGCTAGACCAAACATCCCAACTCCTTACAACTTGAGCTTCCGTCCACGGCTCCTTGCTCTTGACCTGGTCAAATCTCAACAACTTTCGAATGTCTTCCCATGTCTTGGTCCGTGACTTTGTTTGATACATCGATAACTTGAGGGCTCAAACACTGCTAATGACACAGTCCTCGAATTCTTCGCGTCCGGAGAATTTGATCATCTTCGGCCAGTCGGGATGCGGAAAGAGTTCCGTGGTGAATCTGCTAGCCGGGACCGTCATGGCTAGTACCTCGAGTGGAGCATCCCGCTGCACGTTCGCCTCCCGGATGTACAGCATCCCCCACTCTCAGAGGACATTCAACGTCTTCGATACCGTCGGGCTTCCCGAGGGGAAAGGAGGAGTTATGACCGATGAAGCCATGACCAATCTGAAGAACCTCGTCCGGGATATGGATCAAGGGGTCAATCTTCTTGTTTATGTCGTTCGGGGCCCCAGACTCGTCGAGTCGACTTCAAACAACTATCGCACATTCTACGAGGCCTTTTGCCAGAAGAAGGTCCCGATCGTGGTGGTTGTTACCGGGCTGGAGAATGAGGATCCGATGGATGCTTGGTGGGATCAGAACGTATCGACGTTTCGAGCCTACAACATGCACTTCCGCGGTCATGCTTGTGTCACAGCCACGAGGGGCAAGCGTGACGAGCAAGGGCCATACGCGTTTGATGCAGAGTACGAAGAATCCAAGGACAAGGTGTGGAGGCTGGTAGAAGAATGCAGCTTGCCGCAGCCGTGGAAGATGGAGGACGGATGGCTCGCGACTTTCACGAAAAGTATTTACAACACTTTAAAGCTCCCGAATCTTCTCCCCATCACACCATCGACCAACCTTGATATCTGCTTGGCTGAGGATCCCAACAAGCTGGTCTCCTTGTCGTCATCTTATTTGGAGTGCGTCTTTTTTTGACCTTGTTTTATTGTTGAGATGTGTCTAATGCTCTCGTGTCTTAGCTCAACGATCCGGTCTCAGAGGTCAGTGTCGCTATTAAGCGTGAATCCATCTATCTGACCCCGTTTCTAGTGTCGAGAAACCTCGCATAAACGTCATAGTATTTGGCGAATCGGGAGTCGGGAAAAGCTCCGTCATCAACATGTTGTCCGACAAGGAAATTCCTCCTTCGGACATTGCTCCCATTTCACACGATGCCGCTGGACGCATATTCAACACCGCGATGTTCATCAGATCCACCCCCTCCGTCGACCTACACCTCTTCGAGACTTCCGGGCTGGATGAAAAGATTGACCCGGCGCAGTCAGATCCCGCCATCCTGGTCAAGAACCTGTACAAACTCGTGCGTAGTATGGATGGCGGAGTCAACCTTCTCGTTTATGTGATTCGCGCCAACCGTATCAAACAATGGACCTACACAAATTATCGCATATTCTTCGAGACGTTCTGCCAGAGGCAAGTACCCATCGTACTTGTTGTCAACCACCTCGAGTTAGAGGCATCGGTTGATGAGTGGTGGATGCGTAACTCTGCCGTACTGCGCCGGTATAGGATGAGGTTCGACGGCCAAGCTTGCATCGTGTCCACACCAGGCGGTGATGACAAGCGCGTGTACCAGCAGCAGTATGATGAATCGAAGCCGAAGGTTACACAACTCATCCTCCAAGGCTACTCCTCGACGCCTTGGAAGATGGAGAGGGTTGGGTGGACCTCGATGATGCTTAAATCGCTTTACAACGGCATAGCTCCAATGCTGCCAGGCGTCAAACCGGCCGTTCTGGTCAAAACCTTTTACGAGGTTTTATGCCAGATCGGAGGTATCCCAGAGGATCAGGCGAGGAAGATGGCTAATGACCTTGCGAAAGAGCTGTTGCACGAGGAGAAGGAGGGGGCGGAAGCTGAGACGAGATTCGTTCGTTCGGACACGTTTCATATGAAGAAAACGTCTGTCCCAAGCCTGAGGCACCAGTCGGAGGAGGTCGAAACCGATAAGAGATCGTTGCAAGATGTCAAGTCTACCGGTCGTCGTCGTTTTGGGATTCTCCCTCAAAAGCAGAAGTAAGATTGTCCTAGTTGGTGCACTCTGGCAGTGCGCCCACGTAGACTTGTCGGATTACTTCGGCATGTAGTTGTCTCATCTTGTCAATGACTTACTTGCATTCCGTTATCACCTTTTAATTCGATATGAGGAGGAGTATCGACACTGAGCTCCTCGACAAAGAAAATGGCTTCGTCCAGGGTGGCACCCATAGCGGGGCGGTCAAAGCATCACGATCGGCTATCGACGGTTGTCAACGGATCTTGTCGTTGACTCCAATGCTGGCAACCTGAGTGCCATAAACTGACCGTTACTTATCCACTTCTACTGCGAATAATTAGGTTTTCTACTGTTCCTTAATCCCTGCCATTTCTCACTGGCAGTTAGCCTCAAACTGCTTTCGATTCTTCAATTGAACCGTACGGAAATTCAAGATTTCACCCCTTGCAAGTCCCATCAGCAGTGTTTGGAGCCGACACGCGAATAAAACGAGTGCTGTGTCCGGGCGAACGATGAGATCACCTTTTTCTCTCCGTCATCATCGCTGTATTTTTATCTACTCCCTGCCTCTTACTTGGTTTGCATCGTCCTGGCCGGCCCTTGGACTGAGAAATCCTATCTTGCTTGTTCCTATACCCTCTGACGATCTTGACGCTCATTGCAGTACAGCTGGGAATCGCTTTCTGTGCCAGTATCATGACCAAGGTAATTCTGTGGACGAGCATTGTATCATGGTTGTCATGTTGGTCGGTTAGTTGCCAGTATCAGATGGTGAAGGAGTATGCAGGGTCCACGTTCTTCGACGACTGGAACTTTTACAATCATTGTGAGTCCGCTATCATCCTCTCCGGAGATTTTGTCTGACGTTATACTATGAAGATGATAACCTTACCAACGGCGATGTAATGTGCGTGACATGAGGCTTCATGCATCAACTTATCCACTCAACCATCTCTCTCGTCTCAGTTTCGTATCTTCGTCCCAGGCCTCTTCCAGCAAGCTCGCCTATGTCAATTCGGCAGGGAATGCCATCATCAAAGTTGACAATACAACCCAAGTGGCTTATAGCGACAAGCGGAACAGTGTTCGAATATCGACGCAAGATCGTTATACTGTTGGCAGCCTCTGGATTACGGAAATGTTACATGTTCCGTTTGGGGTCTGTCCGATTTTGTTTGCCCCCCTTCTCTCACGAGTTGACCAAGACACCCAGTGCTCCGTATGGCCGGCTTGGTGGTCACAAGCAGCCAGCTGGCCCACGGGAGGTGAGATTGATACTTTCGAGGGCGTCAATCAAGTTACCATGAACCAGATGGCCCTTCATACGCAACCGGTGAGACATACCATCTCACTCACTCGGCGCTCAATCCAATTAACATCATTCCCTCAAGGGCTGTACCCAATCTGGTGCCAAGCAAACCAGTACTTTGGTCAATTCCACTGACTGCTCGATCGACGCCAACAATAATCTGGGTTGCGTTGTTACGAATCCGACAACTGCCTCTTATGGCGCTGCTTTCGCCGCTGCAGGTGGTGGCATGTTCGTCACTGAGTTCGCCGAGACGGGGATCTCGTACGTGGGCTACTTGTTCTGGAAATCGCCTGTTGCTGATATTCCGTTCAATCAGCATCTGGTTCTTCTCTGTGCGTATATGTCTTCACCTCACGCAATTTGTCACCTTGACGAGGTAGGCGCGGACCGCCAGCGCTCCCAAATCCCCACCCAACTTCAAGGTAACGCAAGCGCAGTGAACACATCCACCCTCGGCACCCCAGTCGCCAACTGGCCCGCAACAGGTTGTCCAATCGACCAATTCTTTGAACCCCAAAGTCTGATTTTCGACATCACCCTTTGCGGCGATTTTGGTTCGTATTTCGCCAACATTCACCCGCCTTCTTTGCTTACAAAACCATCTCAGCTGGAAACGCGAACATCTTCGCAGAGACTTGCACGGGCCTGTGTTACGATAATTGGGTGATTGGTAGCCCATCAAATTACGATAACGCCTACTTTGAGGTGCAATATGTTCGGGTTTATGGGGAGCAAGGGGACAACACTGTTGTGCATAGCTCGGCCTCTACCAGGACTTTGTCGAGTCATCTATCCATTCTTTGCGTGCTAACGATCGTTGTATCAGCGTGGTTGTTCGTCCTATAGGACCCTCGAGGAGTTGGACTATTGCTAATCCGAGACACGGACTCGGACCTTTCCCCACAGACATTGTCGTAGACTGTTAGATGTTTGGACTTGGAATGACCTGTAGTGACTCTGCTGTATCCTTGAGTAGCGACCCACCCCCGCATTAGACATCGTAACGAAGCTACATTGACCCGACAAGATTTCTGAGGAAATTCGAGATCTAGGACCAGTCAATCATCGTTTGCACAAGTCATCCGATTGGTGAAAACACCATCAAGGAAGCTGTGGCTGATGTGAGATGTCGCATCCTTGCTTTGCATTCTCGGTGAACCGCAGTTTTGGGTGAAGGACATAACAAGGAAAACTTGGTGAGGGGCTTCTGCGAGCGGCACATTGTAATGAGGACGACAAAGCACATCAAATCCATGTTGCAACCTGCCATGAGAGGGATCTCAGTCAAGAAGTGAAACATGAATACTGGGGTGCTCACGTCTCCGAATTCCATCTCATACTCATAGGAGCGTAGGCGACCACCAGACAATTCATCATATCGATTCCATACGACACCCCAAGCCTGACACATCGCCCAAGCTTCGTCGTCAGAGTCATCGCTGAAATCATTCCAAACATCGAATTCCCTGAGTTTTGGAAAGAGACGGAAAAGAAAATCAGCTATTAGCGGGGAGCCGGGAGTGACTATCGTGGATCTTCCAAGGTTGAGTGATTCGAGAGAAGGATTGGGAAGCGTTCCTTCTATCCCGGTTTCTATCGCCTCGCTGGACGCATGTAGGATGATGCTAAGGTGGTTGAGATGGGGACAGAGTTTTGCCAAAGGGATCAGGCAGGCGAGGGTCACGGAAGTGACATTGACGGTTTCGGGGGATGTTCCGAAATCGAGGTGAGATAATCGAGGCCACGCAGCAGCCATTTTCTCCAGCGTTGGATCGTCTAGGGCGATGAGGCAGCCGGTTGTCAGTTGAACATGTTCTAGCCTGCGGAAAGCGAGGAGGGGGAGGAGGGAAGTCGAATTGATGGTGCGACTGTGGGTATCCTCGACGCTTGGGACATCCTCGTTGATGGTGGCATGGATTTGAAGAGACCGGAGGGTGCTGGGTGAGCAGGTTGTTGACAGGATTGTAAGGTTCTGGTGCAACAAGGCGGGTGATGGGGGTGGGTTGAAAACGAAAGAGACTTCCGTCAGAGTGCAAGGACTAATCCACGAAAGGAGTGCTGTGCACGTGGCTAGACCTGTATCTCCAATCCTCAGACTTCTAAGCCCGGCAAAAGGCTTATGTTCTGTAAACGCGTGGGGAAAGCCACGCGCTTGTGATTGTAGATGGTTTATTGTGAAGTTATTGGACATTGATAAGTGCAATCCCTCCAGTTTCGGTAACATGGCCAAATGAACGATTTCTTCGGGGGGGGGGTTATCTCGAATCCGATGTCGAGATGTCGAAGGTGAGGAAGTCGGCGAATTTCTGTAATCAGTGGCTTCTCAACGTCACAACTGCTTTGTCGTGGAAGTGTGAGGGCTTCTATAGCAGGGGAAGCATCGCGGAGGGACCGAAGAAAGTCAATTGCATCCTCTTCTCGATTGGTCCACTGCATGAGAGTGAATCGCTTGATCGAGGGGCTGAGGGACGGGCGGATAGGAGGGACGATCCAAAGGTAAGAAGGAAATGCTGGATATGACCATTGCAACTCGACGAGGTTAAAAAAGAGGGTGGGATTTGAACGGCATCTGCTCAACGAGTGAAAGATTTCGTTGTCGATTGGGTACGGTCGCCTGAATCCAGGATATGCTCTTTCCCCCGGTAGCCGCAGAGTCTTTACTCGGACTGCGTAGTGGTCGAACCGGACGCAGTCTGATGGTGTTAAATACGCTTGAGTTTCTGTGATGAGGGCCACGATGAGAAAACAGGAGTGTAAGTATGAGACGAAGGTCGATCTCACCAATATCGAGTTCATACTACCTCTCGCATCCGTGGTATGCATTTCCATCCAAGAAGTTGGTGGTAGACACTTCACCAGTTCACTCAAGCCATCGCGTACTCGCCACAGGATGTCCAATGCTGGAGCATGGAAAGCCTGGCACGTCCGGGCGAGAATTGCGAGGGTAGGTTCATACCCATCCAGACTCTGAAATATTTCGGTGGTGATATCGGAAACTGCGAGGCATCTGTGCATATCGAAGTTGTTGATGTAGAGCAAACATACGTATGCCGGTGACTACATAGAGAATGGCAAGTACTAAGTAGTCCCTCGGTCTCGCCGTTGGAGTACTCGAGCCGCCTCCACCCTTACCCGGTTCTCTTCAAGCTCATCGTCATCATCCACTATCAATGGGTCTCCTCAAGGTCAGGCTTTGGTACAGTGACCCGTCAGGCCTGGAAAACTCATTGAGGAAAGCTTGTAAGTATGTGGAGAACCGGGCCCTGGCGCCGGCGCTTTCCAGTTGGACTCGGATTCGAATTCGGCGACCTAACAACCTCTCATCCTATCAAGGCTTTGACACCGCCGGCCCACAGCAAAATAAAAAAACCGAGTGGTGATTGCTGGGAGGGATTCATGCGTGTCAATGAACATGCCATAAACAGAGGTCGTTATAGGGATTGCTCAATCAAAGATTTTTTTCCAGAAAAACAGACTTCAGGTTGGGATATTGCCTCAGAAGTGAAACTCAGCCACAGGCTACCTTCTTCAAAGAAAGGGGAGAGGTGCAGATACAGGCAGGCGCTTCCCAAGTCTTATAACTCTTCGTCGTATACACTTAGATGACCGCCGGACCGCCGATCATATCCAGTCCATACGAGGGCCCAAGCCTGACACATTTCCCAAGCTTCGCCTTCATCACTGATATCGTTCCAAACTACCAATTTCTTCAGTTTTGGAAAGAGGTGGAAAAGAATATCAGCAATTAGTGGGGAACCAGAAGTGACTATCGTGGATTTTCCAAGGTTGAGTGATTCGAGGGGATGACCGGGAAACGTTCCTTCTATCCTAGTTTCCATCGCCTCAGTGGACGCGTGTAAGATGATGCTCAGGTGGTTGAGACAGGGACAATGTTTCGCCAATGGGATCAGGCCCGCCAAGGTTACGGAAGTGACATGGACGGTTTCGGGGGAAGTTCCGAAATCGAGGTGAGATAATCGAGGCCACGCAGCAGCCAGTTTCTCCAATATTGGATCGTCGAGGGCGATGAGGCAGCCCGTTGTCAGTTGGACACGTTCCAGGCTACAAAAAGCGAGGAGGGGAAGGAGAGACGCCGAATTGATGGTACGACTGTGGATGTCCTCGTCTCTGGGGATATCATTGGTTACGGAGGCGTGAATTTGGAGGGACAGGAGGGAGCTGGGTGAGCAGGCTGTTGACAATATTGCGAGGTTCTGGTGCAACAAGGCGGGCGATGGGGGCGGGTGGGAAATGAATGAGACTTCCGTCAGGGCGCAAGGACTAATCCATGAAAGGAGTGCTGTGCAGGTGGCTAGGTCCGTGCCCCCTATCCTCAGACTTCTGAGAACCGCAAATGGCTTATGTTCTGTAAATGCGTCGGGAAAGAGAAGCGTTTGCGATTGCAGATGGTGTGTTGTGAAGTTATTGGACAACGATAACTGTAATCCCTCCAGGTTCGGTAACGTGGCCAAATGAACGATTTCTTCGGGGGAGATAATCTCGAATCCGATGTCGAGGTGTCGAAGGTGAGGAAATTGGTATATTTGTGAAATTAGTTGCTTCCTAACATTGATACTGCTTTTTCGTGGAAGTGTGAGGGTTTCTATAGAAGGAGACGAATCGCGGAGGGATTGGAGAAAGGTGATAGCTCCCTCCTCTGGATTGGGCCACCATGATAGCAGAGAGAATTGCTTGATCGAGGGGCTGAGAAACATATGGATTGGAGGGATCGTCGATTGGGGGGATGAATGTACTGAATAAGACCATTCTAGGTTGAGGAGACTAGGGAAAAGGATGTGATTTGGACGGCATCTGCTCAACGCGTGGAAGAGTTCGTTGTCGATTGGATACGGTCGCCTGAATCCAGGATACACTTTTTTACCCGGTAGCCGTAGAATCTTCACTCGGACCGCATAGTAGTCGAATCGGGTGAAGTCTGATGGTGTTAAACTACGCCTACGTTTCTGTGAGGGAGAATGATTCAGAGGCGAGGAGAGTATGAGTGAATGTCCCACTTACCAGGATCGAATTCACTCGACCGTTTGCGTTTGTCGTATGCAGTTCCATCCAAGAGCTCGGCGATAGGCACTTCACCAGCTCAGTTAAGCCGTCGTGTGCTCGCCATAGGACGTCCAATGCCGGAGCACGGAATGTCTGGCAAGTCCGAGCGAGAGCTGCGAGGGTGGGTTCATACCCATCCAGACTCTGAAATATTTCGGTGGTGATATCGGAAACTGCGAGGCATCTATGCATATCGAAGTTGTGAATTTAGAGCAGATATATGGTGACAAGAAAGGCGGTGGCGAGAAATGTCCCTCGTTCGAGTGAGTCATCATATTACTGCCGAAATCCGGCCACAGAATAATGGCAGACTACCTCCTTCAAGAGGTGCAGATACAAGCACTAGTACTAAGGCGCTTCCCAAGTTTTACAGCTACTCGTCGTATACATGTAGATGACCACCGGACAGCTGATCATATCGAGTCCACACAGCACCCCAAGCCTGACACCTTTCGGAAGCTTCACCTTCATCGCGAATATCATTCCAGACATCGAAGTCTGTGAGTTTTGGAAAGACGTGGAAAAGAAAATCAGCTATTAATGAGGAGCCGGAAGTGACTATCGTGGATCTTCCAAGGTTGAGTGATTCGAGGGAAGGATTGGGAAATGTTCCTTCTATCCTGGTTTCTATCGCCTGGCTGGCCGCGTGTAAGCCGATACTGAGGCACACGAGACGGGTGCAAATTCTCGCCAACGGAATCAGGCCGGCCAGGGTCACGGAAGTGACATTGACGGCTTCCAATGATGATTCAAAATGGAGAACAGTTAATCCAGGCCATGCATGAGCCATTTTCTCCAAAGTTGCATCGTCGAGAGCGACGGGGCAGCTTGTGAGCTCAACGTGCTCCAGCTTGTGGAATGCGAGGAGGGGAAAGAGAGAAGCCGAATCGATGGTGCGACTCTGAATGTCCTCGCCTCCTAGCACATCATTGCGGGAAAAAACATTCATTTGTAGGTTCTGGAGGGTGCTGTGCGAGCAGGTTGCTGATAATGCTGCGAGGTTCTGGCGCAATAGGGCGGGTGATGGTGGGTTGGTGACAAATGAGAGTTCCGTCAAGGTGCAAGGACTAATCCACGAAAGGAGTGCCATGCAGGTGGCAAGGTCCGTGCGTTTACCCCCAATCCTCAGACTTCTAAGGCCGGCGAAAGGCTTATGTTCCGTAAGCGCAAGAGGAAAGATATGCGTTTCTGACCGGAGTTGATTTATTGTGAAGACATTGTCCAAGAATAGGTCCAATCCCTCCAAGTTCGATAACGTGGCTAAGTGGACGATTTCCTCGGGAGGAATCGTCTCGAAATGGACGTCGAGGTGACGAAGGTGGGGAAATTGGCATATCTCGGCGATCAACTGGCCCGCAACGCTGATACCGTTTGATCGCGGAAGTGTGAGCACTTCTATGAAAGGGGATGTGTGACGGAGGAACTGCAGAAAGTCAATCGCCCCCTGCTGTAGATCGCCCCACCGTAGGAGGGAGAATGTTTTGATCGAGGGGCTGAGAAATAAATGAATTGAAGGGATTGTCGAATGGGGGAGCGAATAGTCGAAATATGACCATTCCAGCTCGAGGAGATTAGGGAAGAGGATGTGATTTGGACGGCATCTGCTCAACTCTTGGAAGACTCCGTCGTCGACGGGGTACGATGGTGTGAATCCGAAATAGATTCTTTCACCTGGAAGGCGTAGCGTTTTTACTCGTGCCGCATAGTAGTCGAATCGGGTACAGTCTGATGGCGTTAAACCACGCTTGATCTTCTGTGATGTGGATATGATCAGATATTTGGAGAGCATGAGACGAAAGCTCTCGCTCACAAGGGTCAAGTTCGTAGTACGACCCTCCGCATCTGTAGTACGCAGTTCCGCCCAAGAACTCGGTGATAGGCACTTCACCAGAGCAGTCAGGCCATGGTGTACTCGCCATAGAACGTCCAGTGCTGGAGCATGGAATGCCTGGCAGGTCCGGGCGAGAGCTGCAAGGGTGGATTCATTCCCATCCAGATTCTGAAATATTTTAGTGACAATATCAGTAACTGTGAGGCATTTATGCATATCGGAGTCCTTGGTTTGGAGCAAGATAGTCGGTGGTGAAGAACAAGTCGCATAAATCCAAGGTAGGTACTTATTCCCCAGAAGCCTGAGCCTGCCATAAGCCTGCCAGGGCCAGGGGAGCCAGGACATCGGGCTTTGCCGTTGTCCCTTTTAGTGCCTCGTTGTCGAACAATTGCGGTCTTTACCTTCCACGTCGTTGTCGTCGTCGCCAGCGTCGCGGACGTTCTTGCCTCGTCGTCTTCGTCGTCTTCGTCACTCGCTAGACCGGCAGGCTCCGCTGGTCTTGTCTAGACACCAAGTAGCACTCCCTCCAAGTGCTATCTTGATTCTAGCTACCTTCTCCAAATATACGACTCGACGTCGCACACATTTTCTGCCCAACCTTTCCAGCTAATCCTTCCTGCAATCCGGCGTTGTTGTATCCTTTGCATTCTCACCCCAAAAATATCCCCATTGCTATCTTTTTTGATCGACAACATCTGACGAACTGTTCGGCATGTCAAGCACACTCAGGCCTCCCTCTGCTAGCCCGAGTCCTTCACCGGGCCCGGGCAACGAAAATGGCAGGGTCTCTAATCGTGCTTCCATGGGACCGTCTGCTTTTGCGGCACAAGGCATCCAGCTCGCATCTCCTCGTCCTGGGGGCGTATCGGGGGCAAGGCCCACCAGCGAGCTCTTGGGTAGCTCAGGCATGTTCCAAACTCCCGAAGGTATGTCCCAGCACTCTTGTGAAGTGTATTCTTCTGACCTTGCTACAGCGGAAGCAATCGATCAATGGTTCGAAAATCTACAGAATTACGAGGCCACCCTGGAAGAAATGGCCGCAGCATCGTTGGATGTCAATTTCAAGGAAGAATTGAGCGCTATCGAGCAATGTGAGATACATGCCATGTCCCCGTCTTCGATGTCCTCACCATTCTCGTGCAGGGTTCAAAGTTCTCTCCGAAGCCGAGCGCACGGCCGCTCTTTACAGTCTTTTGCAACACTCCACGCAGGTCCAAATTCGTTTCTTCATCACCGTTCTTCAACAAATGGCGAGAGCTGATCCTATGACTGCTCTCTTGAGTCCTGCTGTCGGAGGTAAATACCGCCGACTTGGTGTCGTCGTCTATCATTAATCAGGATTACGCATTAGGATCGATGCAGGCGCAGATGGAGGCCAAGCTGGCCAGTATGAGCCTCAAGTCTCCTGCCCTCAAGTCCCCTCTCCCTGCGTCCCCTTCTGCTCGCAATTTCAGCACCAATAGGCAGTCGCTTGCGTTGGACGCGTCGAGCTCGTTCCTTTCTCCCGAGTCGGCCAACATCACATCGCCCAACAGCCATGACGCTGCCGCGACGCTCGCTCATCAGCGTGCGAAACTGAACGCTCGGAACGCTGCCCACCGTATCTCCGCTCCACCCCTTGCGTCGAGTGCTGCTGGCGAAGGACGAAATGTCTGGAGCACGGGTCTCAATTCACTTGGCCAAGTTGAGGAACGACGCTCGCCGTCGCCCGCTCAGGAGGTCACGATCCCCACGCCTTCGACATCTTCGAGACCCAAGAGCACCGATTTTTCAGGGCTTGCGAAGGCTTTCCAGTCTCCCAGACCCTCTGGGGACGTTGAGCAGTCGGTGCTTTCTCCGATGGTTAGCGACAGTTGGGCCAGCATGGTCAACACGCCGCTCATACCGATGTTCAAGAACAATCGAGAGCCTAGTCAAAATCTCGATGCCGCAGCGACCAAATTGAACGACTGGACATCTAACACGCGCGTCCCCATCATCTCCGACCCCCCCAAACCCATTCGACGAGGATCGAAGGGAACGACGGGACACACTGATAATCAAGGACAAAACGGCTACGCGCCCGATACCAATATCAACAATATGAACAACAACCTTCTCAGTCCCAATTCTCAGCAACCGGGACCACAGCAACAACAGCAACAGCGTAACGCTTCTGGCGGCTTGAGGAACGTCAGCGGGAGTGGCGGGTTCGGTGGACCTGCGGGCTGGTCTGGAGGGGCAAAGAGCCCGGCGCTCTCTAGTGTATCTTCGAACAGGTTTAACGGCAGTGACGATGGTAGCATGGCCGGCCTTGGGATGGGAGGGTTCAACATGAACATGGGGATGGGAAGTCCTGGATTGGGTATGGGTTTACCAGGCGCTGGTGGACTTGGCATGCCTGGATTGGCGGGTATGGGACAGATGGGACAAATCAACCCGTTGATGAACATGAACATGCTCAACATGGCGAATCTCAGCGCTATGGGCATCTCACCCGAGGCTCAGCTCCTCGCCGCCCAGATGGCCGCTGCTCAAGCCCAAGGGTTTGGACAACCCGGGTTGAACCCGTTCATGGGTTTGCAACAGCAGCAGCAGCAGCAACAATTGATGAATGCTCGTAACAACAATAATCGCGGAGGAGGTCGTTCGCCTGGTACGAAGACAAGCTCTGCGAATGGGAGGGATAATAATAAGAAGGATGAGGAGGAGGTTGATCCGAAGGTTTTGGAGGATGTCGCTGGATGGTTGCGCTCGTTGAGGCTCCACAAGTATACGCCCAACTTTGAGGGGATGAATTGGAGGCAGATGGTGGTGATGAATGAGGAGCAGTTGGAACAGCACGGTGTTGCTGCTCTGGGAGCGAGGAGGAAGATGCTCAAGACTTTCGAGGCTGTTCGCAAGAAGATGGGCATTGAGGCGCCATCTGACTAGGCGTAGCCTGGTTTACCACCGTCACCGGCCTCGACCATCTTGTTTCCTCGTACTCTTCTTCTCCCATAGCTTTTCTGAACGTCGTTGTTTTTCGAGGTGTGATATTCGTGTTCATTTCTTCGACTCGGTCCCCCATGTAAGTCCCCATATGGTTTACGGACGCTGTATCCCGTCAGTCTATGCATATACCTCTTTGTCTGTTTCTTCCCTGCTGTGTTGTGATACGATCTGGGTTTCATAGTTTGTGTCTGCCTATGTACTTACTCTTAATCTGCATCCACTCTCATCCACCTCACCAGCGAATATCTTCGTGTGACCTCGCTGTGACGACCATCATAAAGTCCTGACACTCCGCCTCCTGTGTGGCGCGTTCCTATGCATGGAGGAACAAGGGAGGTGTGCATTATACTGACGATGTCCCACAATTGGAACAATGGGTCTACTGTACACGATATAAGTAGGTGAGGACATCCCTTGGTAGGAATTTGAAAGTAACTGACGGCCTTGTTTCCGTGAACCACCGTTCTCTGGCTGTCTCAAGATAGCTCGTTATCCAGGCAAGATCCTGTCATCCGAGCTTGGGCAATTAATAACGTGTCTCCCAGACCTCCCTATCACCAGGATACATCGATGTTTGCAAGTTCCAGAGATTCTGTCCCTCATCTTCCTCCAAGTTGAGCAAGAACCTGGGGACAAGAAAACCCTTGCGGCGTTGGCGAGGACTTGTCACGCGTTTCACGATCCCGCTCTCGACGTTTTGTGGTATGAGCAGGAAGACTTCGGCGTGCTGCTCAAATGCATGCCATCTGATCTATGGAACGAGTCGAAGATAAGCGATTTTTCCCGTCGTCTTATTCTGGTTCGTGTTACATTGGGGAGTTTTCATTGTCTTCACATGCTGATCCCCTTCCAGAAGTTCAGACGGCCGATGGTTCCTGACGACTGGGCGAAACTTGACAGATATACCTCCAGAATCAGGATTCTCCACGTTGGAGAAATTTTTTGTGCCTGCCACTCGCCGTGGGTCGACCAGGAGGTATTCCATTGTTTAAGCATTTATCGGCCACCAAGGGTACTATTTCCCAACCTTCGCCATCTACATTGGCACTACGCCCGTCACCAAATCTTCCCATACATCGATCCCTTCTTACACCCCAGTTTAGTTGGCCTGGACATCCGAGACGACACAGGCGGATCAGACGAGGAGCAAAAACGTTTCTTCGCGCGCTTGGCGACATCTTGTCCAACCCTGTTGTGTCTTCGTATGCGCTGTACGGTCTCGGTTATAGGACTCCGGCCAATCTGTCGAATGCACCACCTTCAGGAGATTGACCTTTCATTACCTTCCTTATCGGCCACCGAGCTTGCTTTGCTCGCAGGACTCGGCTCCCTCGCGAGACTCTCGATCCGTGCACGAAAATATCAAGATATCACAGTCCAACAGCTCAGATCGCTTTGCAGCGAACCTTTCACTGCACTTCGACACCTCACGACAGAAGGACTTGATCTGGAGTCGTGCACCGCGCTACTTCTTTGGATATCACCATCGCGTCTCCAGGAGCTGACGTCGGACCTTGACCCCTTCGCTCCTGTATCCACCATCTCCTTTGAACGATTCATTGACGCAGTTGGCCAATCCTGCTCCCACACTTCGTTGTCGCATCTTCAGGTCATCGCCCCAGCCCTGAATTACGCGGAGCCTCCCCTTTTTTTTCGTGTACAAGCGACGTCTCTTAGACCTCTTCTCGCTTTCGGAAACCTCGCCACAGTTGTCATTGATCCTCCTATATTCATTGTTATGGATGATTCTATCCTACAGGAGATGGCCCTTGCATGGCCTGACTTGGAGACCCTATCCATCGGAATCGAGCGACATTCGCTACAAGAGTACAGAGTCACCCTCCCAGGTCTCATCCCCCTAGCACAGCATTGTCCAAGACTGAAGAAACTGGGCGTCGTTCTCCACGCCACTGCCGATATCAACGAAGTGAAACTTACGGATTTTATCTCAGTTTCATCGGTGGACTCTCTTCAATTTGCAGGATCGACCATCACTCCTGATCGTGCCATGGAAGTTGCTGCGTATCTGTCCGCTCTGTTTCCCAAGGTCGACCACTGCGGCCTTTCGGCAGGGGAAGTGAACGACTGCGAGATGTCTGACGCATGGCAAGAAGTGTGTCGTGCTTGTCCTGTTTTTGCAATGGTTCGTGAACAGGAGCGACGGCGACAGCCGAAATAGGGTCACTTCGTTGTTGGAGACTATTCCAGCCAACCAGTTTGAGGGGATTAATGGGAGGCGATGAACGAGCAGCAGCAGGAAACGTAGAATGTTCTTTCTCTGGGAGCTGGGAGGCTGATCGCAAGCAGATGGCGATCGAGATGCCGTCGGATTTTATGTGTGGTTTGCGGTTGTTGTATCCCACCAGTATATTCACATACCTCATCTGTTTCTTCCTTGCTGTGTTATGATACGATCCAGGTTCAAATTTCATGGTTTGCGTCTGTCTATGTAGTTACTCTTAAATAAATCTCCATCTCATCTACCTCACCGAGTGACGTGTGACATTCGCGTACGGGCTCCGTGACCATCTAGGCAGGGAACGTGGATCATCTTGGGGCAACTTCAGCTTTCCGTCTCGCGTTCTTGGACAATCTTGAAGCTGAACCACCACCATTTTTTGACTGTGGCAAAGCCGTCTTCAGTTGTATCATTACCTGCAAGTCCCATCATCCAAGATTGGGCAATCAATAACGTGTCTACTAGACCTCCGAGTCCCTATCACCAGGATGCATCGATGTTTGCAAGTTCCAGAGATCCTGTCCCTCATCTTCCTCCAAGTTGAGCAAGAAGTCGGAGGCAAGAAAACCCTTGCGGGGTTGGCGAGGACTTGCCATACGTTTCACGATCCCGCTTTCGATGTTTTGTGGTACGAGCAGGAAGATTTCAGCGCGCTGCTCAGATGCATGCCATCGGATCTATGGGACGAGTCAGAATCAGGCCACCGCGGCAGATCTACCCTTCATACTCTGGTTCGTATTATATTCGGAGTATTCATTGTCTAGACATGCTAACCCCTTTCCAGAAGTTCAGACGGTCAATGGTTTCTGATGACTGGGCGAAACTTGGCAGATATGCCTCCAGAATCAGGGTTCTCCATCTTGGAATGACAAGTCTGGTGTCAAGCGCGACTTCTAGCGTCGTCTACTTGACGTTGATCGACCTGGGAGTATTTCGTTTTTTAAGCATTCATCGACCATCAGGAGTACTACTTCCCAACCTTCGCCATCTACATTGGTTATACTCTCCCGGAGAGATCTTTCCATACATCCATCTCTTCTTGCACTCCAGTTTGTCTGGCCTGGACCTCCAGACTGTGGTGGGCATGTCCGACGAGGAGCGAACACATTTCCTCAGTCGCTTGACTACATCGTCTCCAAACCTGGTGCGCCTTCGATTGGCCGGTACTGTCTCGGTTATGGGACTCCAGCAAATATGTCGCATGCGCCACCTCCGGGACATTCGCCTTTCGCTATCATCCGTATCGGCCACCGACCTTGCTTTGCTTGCAGGACTCAGCTCCTTGACGAGACTGTCGATCCGTGCACAACAACATCAAGACATCACAGTCCAACGACTCAGGTTGCTTTGCAGCCAACCCTTCGTCGCACTTCGCCACCTCACGGTATATGGACTAAATCTAGAGTCGTGCACCGCACTGCTTCGATGGATATCGCCGTCGCATCTCCAGGAGCTCACGTGCGACATTGATCGCTCCGCTCCTGTGTCCAATGTCTCCTTCGAGGGATTCATTGACGCTGTTGCTCAATCTTGCTCGCACACTTCGTTGTCGTACCTTCAGATCACCGATTCGGCTCCGGAGCCCACGTTTCCTGAGTTACACCTAGAAGCTGCATCGCTCAGACCTCTCCTCGCCTTCAGGAATCTCGCCACAGTCGTCATCGATCCCCCTATCTTCATTGTCATGGATAATTCTATCCTACAGGAAATGGCCCTTGCATGGCCTGACATAGAGAATCTATCCATTGGAGGAGAGCGGCGCTCGCTACGAGGGTACAAAGTCACCCTCAAAGGTCTCATCTCCCTCATAGAGCATTGTCCAAGGTTGAAGAAACTGGGTGTTGTTCTCTATGCCACTACCGAGATTGACGGAGAGAAACTTGCGAATGGTGTCTCGGCCCCATCAGTGAAGCATCTGCGTTTTGCGCGATCGACCATCCCTGATAATCGTGCCCTGGAAGTTGCTGCGTTTCTATCTGCTCTATTTCCCCAGGTCGGCCACTGGGGCCTTTCAGCATGGGATGACAATGTTGCAGCGAATTTGGATGAAGAACTCGCCGAGGACGTGGGCGACTGCGAGCTCCGTGATGCATGGCGGGAAGTGATTCGCGCATATCCTGTTTTTGTGAGGGTTCGTGAACAGGAGCGACGGCGATCGCAGAAGGAAGTCCAATTTGTCGTCGGCGCCAGTTCTAGCCGACTACTTTGAGGGGATCAATATGGGACGATGAATTTGGAGCAGCTGGAGCAACAGGTTGTTACTTCTCTGGGAGGAATGGGCTCAAGATTTTCGATGCTGATCACAAGAGGATGGTGTCGATATAGCGTTGGACCAAGATGATGTCGTTGATCATTGCATATGTTTTGCGGGAGTTGTATCCTGTCGGTCTATATACCCCTTTTTCTTTTCTCCCCTGCTGTATTGTGATACAATCCGGGTTTTGTAGTTTGTGTTACTGTTAATCTGCATCTCATCTTGACTTCATTAACGAAATCGCAGCTTGTGACGGCCGTTCATATAATCGTGACGTCACGCGTTCTCGATTAATCTCGAGGCTAACGTTGAACCACCACCATCTTTCCGCTGTCTCAAGCTGTCTCGTCACCAGGCAAGATCCCGTCATCCGAGCTCAAGCGATTAATAACGTGTCTACTAGACCTCCCCAGGATGCATCGATGTTTACAAGTTCCAGAGATCCTGTCCCTCATCTTCCTCCAAGTTGAGCAAGAGCCTGGGGGCAAGAAAACCCTTGCGGCGTTGGCGAGGACTTGTCATGCATTTCACGATCCCGCTCTTGACGTTTTGTGGTACGAGCAGCAAGATTTCAGTACGCTGCTCAAATGCATGCCATCTGATCTATGGAATGAGTCGAGAATAGACCGTCATACTCCTCGATTGATTTTGGTTCGTGTTGCATTCGGGGTTTTCATTTTCGTGACATACTCATCCCCTTCCAGAAGTTCAGACGGTCGATGCTTCCTGATGACTGGGCGAGATTTAGTAACCATGCCTCCAGAATCAGGGTTCTCCATCTCGGAACACAATTTCTGGTGTCAAGTGCGACTTCTCGCGTTATCCACCTGACGTTGGTTGACCTGGAAGTATTCCGTTTATTGAGCATTTATCGGCCATTGGGAGTACTACTTCCCAACCTCCGTCACCTACACTGGTCCTACTCCCTTGAAGAGACCTTTCCATACATCCATCTCTTCCCGCACGCCAATTTGTCTGGTTTGGACATCTGGGCCGCGGTGGGCATATCCGACGAGGAACGAACACTTTTCCTCAGTCGCTTAACGACGACTTCTCCAAAACTGTTGCGCCTTCATTCGGCCGGTACTGTCTCGGTCATGGGACTCCAGCAAGTATGTCGCATACGCCACCTCCAGGACATTAGCCTTTTGCTATCTTCCTTATCGGCCGCCGAGCTTGCTTTACTCGCAGGACTCAGCTCCCTAGCGAGAATCTCGATCCGAGCACAGCAGTATCAAGACATCACAGTCCAATGTCTCAGGTCGCATTGCCACGAACCTTTCGTTTCCCTGCGCTGCCTCATGATATTAGGACTCAATTCGGAGTCGTACACTGCGCTGCTTCTATGGATATCACCATCGCATCTCCAGGAGCTCACGTGCGAGATTGATCGCTCCACTCCTGCATCCACCGTCTCCTTCAAGGCACTCATTGATGCTGTTGCTCAATCTTGCTCGCCCACTTCCTTGTCGTACCTTGAGATCATCGATTCGGCTCCGGAGCCCACATTTCCTGAGTTACACCTAGAAGCGGCATCACTTAGGCCTCTCCTCGCTTTCGGGAACCTCGCCACAGTTTTCATCGATCCCCCTATCTTCATTGTCATGGATAATTCTATGCTACAGGAGATGGCCCTTGCATGGCCCGACTTAGAGTATCTCTCCATTGGAGTGGAGCGGCGCTCGCTACGAGGGTACGAAGTCACCCTGCAAGGTCTCATCCCCCTCGTTGAGCATTGTCCAAGGCTGAAGAATCTGGGCGTTGTTCTCCATGCCACTACCAAGATCGACGCAGTGAAACCTGCGAATGGTGTCTCGGTCTCATCAGTGAAGCATCTGAAATTTGGGCGATCCACCATCACTGTTGGCCGTGCCATGGAAGTTGCCGCATTCCTGTCCGCTCTATTTCCCAAGGTAGGCCTCTGGAGCCTTTCAGCATGGGATGATGATGATGCGGAGAATTTGGATGCGGAGGTCGCCGAGGAAGTGGAAGACTGCGCGATCCGTGACGCATGGCGGGAAGTGAGTCGTGCGTATCCTCTTTTTGCCATGGTTCGTGAACAGGAGCAGCGGCAATCGCAAACGCAAACGCAAGGACACTTGGTCGTCGGCGCCGGTTCTAGCCAACTACTTTGAGGGGATCAATGGGAGATGATGAACTCGGAGCAGCTGGAGCGGCAGGTTGTTACTTCTCTGGGAGCTAGGAGGAAGGGGCTCAATACTTTCGATGCCGATCAGAAGAGGATGGCATCGACATGCCGTCGGACTAGGATGATGTTGTTGATCATTGCCTATGGTTTGCGGACGTTGTATCCCGTCAGTCTATGCACACAAGTACCTCGTCTTTTTCTTCCTGCTGTGTTATCATACAATCTGGGTGTCATAGTTTATGTCTGCCTTTGTATCCACGCTTAATTATTCTCCGTCCCATTCACTTCACCGAGGGACTTGATTGGACTTCTTGGAAGATAATCCAAGATAACGGCCTGTGACGTGACATTTGTCGTCCACATATTGTGACGCCCCGCGTTCTCGAGTCTCGACGCTTGAAGGTGAGCCACACCCAAGTTTTCAAGTTGTCCTATCATCCAGGCAAGATTTGCCCTACAACCGTGACGCATAATTAATGTGGCCTCTAGACATCTGTATCACCGCGATGCATCAATGCTTACATGTTCCGGAGATCCTGTCTCTCATCTTCCTCCAAATTGACCAAGAATTCGGGAGCAAGAACACTCTGGCGGCATTGGCAAGGACGTGCCATGTGTTTCACAACCCAGCCCTTGATGTTCTCTAGTAAAAGCAGGATGATTTCAGTGCGCTGATCAAATGTATGCCATCGGATCTATGGGACGAGTCGAAGTCAGACCCCAGATCTATTCGTCATACTCTGGTTCGTGCTATCTTCGGAGTTTTCATTGTCTTGACATGCTAACCACCTTCCAGAAGTTCAGACGGTCAATAGTTTCTGGTGATTGGACGCGACTTGGCAGATATGCCTCCAGAATCAGGATTCTCCGTCTTGGAACACAATTCCTGGCGTCAAGTGCGACTTGTCACATCATTCAATTGACGGAGGTCGACCCGGAAGTATTCCGTTCGTTAAGCATTTATCGCCCACCAGGAGTACTCTTCCCGAAGCTTCGCCATCTCCATTTGTCCGCCTACTCCGGGACGCTCTTCCCATTCGTGCACCTCTTCTTACACACCAATTTATTCGGCCTGCACGTCACGGTCCCAGTGCATATACCCGTTGAGGAGCAAACACTTTTCCTCGATTGCTTGACGTCAGCTTCTCCGGCCTTGGTGGAGCTCCAGCTAATCAATCCTGTCTCGGTCTTGGAACTTGAGCGAATATGTGATCTGCACCATCTTCAAGACCTTACCCTTGGCTTGTCCTCCTTATCGACCACTGAGCTCAATATGCTCGCACAGCTCACCTCCCTAGTTTCACTCAAGATTGATACGCAACAAATTGGAGATATTACAGTTGCACGACTCAGATCACTTTGCCATGATCCCTTCGTTTCCCTTCGCAATCTCACGACACGGGGACTTGATTTCGAGTCATGCAGTGCGCTACTCCTATGGATATCGCCGAACCATCTCCAGGAGCTTGCCTGCTTGGTGGACGAATCCATTCCTGTCTCCATCGCCGCCTTCGAGGGATTCATTCATGCAATTACCCAATCTTGTTCGCAAGATTCATTGTCAGCCCTTCGCATCCATGATGGAAGTATCGAGCCCATGGCATCTGCATACCGCGTACATGCGACATCACTCAGACCTCTCCTAGTTTTCAAGAACCTCACCACAGTCGACATCGATCCCCCTATATTCATTGTCATGGACGATGATATCCTCCAGGAGATGGCCCTTGCTTGGCCTGAGTTGCAGATCCTAACCATCGGACTCGAACGGTATTCGGGACATGGGTACAGAGTCACTCTTCCAGGGCTCATTCCCCTTGTAGAGCACTGTCCGAGGCTGCGCTCCCTGGGTGTGGTTCTCCACGCATCTACCCAGATTGACGAAGAGAAACCTGCAAATGGTATTTCAGTCTCGTGCTTGGACTCCCTCCGATTCGGGAGATCGTCCATCAATCCTAACCGTGCCACGGAAATCGCCGCGTTTCTGTCTGCACTATTTCCGAACGTCAGATGGGGCGTTTCAGCATGGGATGATCCATTGACAGACGAATTAGATGCGGAAGTCGCCGAGGACATAGACGACTGCGAGATGCGCGATACATGGCGGGAAGTGTCTCGTCTATACCCTATGCTTGCCATGGTTCGCGAACAGGAGCAACGACAATGGCAGAAGTAGGGCCATCTTGTCGTTGGAGGCTGCGTCTGATTCCAATTGGGGAATACAGATGTTCGATAGTCGCAGAATGCCTGTGTCTTACTTCTGCCTTACAGCTCTAATACACATGACACAAATTCCAGTCATGGATTCACTCAGCATTGGAAAGCAAAATTCTTCATCATCAATACGAGACTTGGCGTCATTCATAACATATCGCTCCTTGGCGATTCGACAACCGCCAAAATTCACTCTCCATTCGCCCAAATCCGTCGTATCAATGCCTGCAAGTTCCAGATATTCTTTCTTTATTTTGCTGTGAGTTGACGAGGCGCCCGTGCGGCATTGGCGCATCTGTTTCCTCGCAACAATCTGTCGGACAATTTCTCAAATCGATACCATCAGGATTTCACAGTTGTCTTTAGATTAATTGCTCTAACAAGACTTGTGCTGTACAAATACAGGAACAATGGGACACTCGAAGAAAAGTCCAAGAAGAACTATTAATCACAACGAGAATCTACATATTTTCTTAGTTTGCAAGGTCACGAGCAAAGTGGAAGAAGTCGACACTTGATCCGTTGACGCCGTACTTGTAGATCTGGAATCGGAAGGTCAACAACACTATAACAGGCAGAGCGACACAACGACTTACAAAGTGCGAGGCCACCCAACTGGAGAAGAGGGCTCGCTGATACGACTCCGGAAGTCTCTTGAGCAACACGTCCAGGCCAACTTTGTCGACCAAAGTTTTTGGAATGGCGCGCTTCATGACGCCCTTCCTGCTTGGCACGTCATCGTACAAGTCGGAGCTCTCCAACTCGGCCTGCAAGTTGTTAAGGGTCGTGGACAGCTCGTCGGAGATGGTCGTCCGCGGTTTGGATCCCTGTAAGCGCGAATGCTCCTTCCAGATACACTGGAATTCAGCGGCAGCATTCTCAGTGATCTTGTCCTGGATATCGCGGACGTAATTTTGGTAGAATGTTGAGGGCTTTCCGTCCTTGAAGATCATGAGGTCTAGATATTCTTGTGTCGACAGCGCAAGGCCAGCCAAAACTTCGAGAGACGAGCTGGTGACACCGCCTACAGTAGAATGAGCATAAGATCAACTTGAGAAATGACGAAGAACACACCCTTGTTTGCGCTGGAGTCTTTGAAAAGAACGATCTTGCGCTTTTCGAGATATAGACGAGCTTGCTGGGTCAAGAACAGGTTGGCACCTTCTACAATGTACTTGTAATGGGGTTTCCCTTCGGAGTCCACCAATGCAGCAACATTGGAGATGTTGACGGCTTCGGGACTGTCGATACCATATAAGCTGGTGGGAATCGTCAAGGAACCTGAAACGACTCACCGACCACCACAAGGCACGAACAAATCTGATTTGAAGCGCAGATGTGCGCCGTTCCGGAAATCAGTGCCGTCTGGTACGATCTCTCCAGCTGGGATGGCGTAAATGAGGCAGGCCAGCGCAGTTCATAACGAGTCAACTTACAAGGAAGTTTGATATCCTGATCTTCAACACGAACTAGGTATCCGTCTTTCGACAATTTTGACGTATCGAAGTTACCAACAGGTACGCGCTTCTTCGCAAGGCGGATGAGTTCTTCGCGGTTGATACCAGCAGGGTCTGCCAAGACACCACTACCGTCAATCACAGCAATAGTCTTGTCCGAGCTGAGGAGGATTTCATCTGCGGGTACGAGTTATAAGTGGAAAGTCTCAGCAGTGACCACGATAACACTGACTCGAGCCAAGGTCACCGTCTATAATAATCGAACCAAATCTTGAGTATATGAACGTCACGAAAACAATAGAGAATCATACCTGGTCCACCAGTTTGCACCTTCGTGATATCCTTTTCCCGAAGACCCAGTTGCTTATAGATACCAAGAACGTATTGACGAATCGACAACGAGGTCATTCCATAGGTGTCATGAGGGATACCACCGAGGGTTTCGGCAGTCTTGCCAGTAGTAAACGACTTCCACCAGGTCTCAGCGCCGCGAGTACGAGCGTGAACTATAAACCCTCACTATCAGCAAACTATATGGAGGGTGAGAACAAGATACGCACTAGCAGCCCAGTCCATCATATCGGCGGTACCCTCTAAAAAAACACCAATCAGCACCCGAAGAGACGGGTGGGTGATGGGACGCACCATCAGGACCGAAGAAAAGCAGCTCGGGTTTATCGTAGAGATCAACCAAGGGTTCCTTGATACCAGGGCTGTGTCCGGGAATGAGGAGGTCGATAACAGCCTAAAGAGAGATCCAACCAAGGTCAACAAAAAAATATAGAAATTTCGAAGAGGTGAGGCGGGCATACATCGACGTATTTTTCGAAGCAAAGTCTCGGTGCCGCTCCCAATCTACATTGACGACAAGATTCAGATACCAGAAGAGTAAAAGCCAACGATGAGACTTACGAGGGCAGAATGGTACCCTTCGCACCACCTTCGGGAATATCCTTGTTCTTCAAGGACTGTGTCGACGCGAGCCCATAGTTCTCATCGAACAGCATACGTTGGTTAATCGAGTAGTTCCTAGCGCATAAATTAGCTTCCTAGGTAACTTCGAGGCTATATGCGTGCGCTTACTCGCGGTTCCTCGATCTGACGATACGGATGCCACCACGAGCAACATCGCGGAATCGAATGTGGAATCCACGGAACTCATTGCCTAACCGCCACAATAACTCATTAGCACACGTATCGATCATGGTATAAATTGATGTTGAAGGCACCAATGATGAAGAACATGCCAAACGGCTTCTTGGGGTATTCAACCTCAGGCAAGAAATCAGGTGCGAGACGGAAAGACAAAGCGACTTTCGTAGGTTGGTAGAAGTTCGTCTTCAGGACATGCCTGGATGACGCCGATGCCTGGGTTAGTTCGGAATATATCCAGCATCATAAGGGGACCTACTTGTTGAAGATCAAGAAACTCTCGAGAACTTGGAGTTCGTGCTTATTAGCGACTGTCTTCCTGATCTTTTCGTGGAGTTCTTGGTCGGAAAGTGGCTGCTCGGTTTTTAGGCGCTGATAGGAGAGGGTTGGCCTAATAATCCGGGTTAGCTGAAGATCGCATATCCAAAAGTGTCAGAAAAAGACTCACATCAGCTGAGAGCCCTCGTTGTTGGGATAGTGGACCATGGCGAAGTTAACATAGAGCATGCGAATCTAAACCACGAAAAGAAATCAGGCAATTATCCTACTAACTCTAAGAAAATGCCACGCACCAGCTCAGGGTGGGCATGGATGACTTGAGCGATAGACTCTCGAGTAAAAGTCTCTTCACGGAATCTCATCTTGATATCGTTCAAGACCTCAGCATGAGCAGGGTTCGACTCATCCAGCACATTCTTCAACGACAGGTACGCAGAACCGAGCCGGTTGCAAAAGTGTTGAGCAAAGATCCAGCCACAATCTGTAAAACAGCCAGATTAGTGCCAGATAGACGACCTATATAGGCAGAGTTGAGCATACAAGCATAAGTAGCCTCTTGGACGGCGTGTCCGACGTTGACCAGGAAGAAAGGGTTCTCGGGGAGACAATAGAGGAGCGAGACTTCTTTCATCACTTGAAAGATAGAGTGCTCGATCGGGGGAGCGTTGGAGTTGGGGAGGGGGTTGAGATAGAGCGAGATGATAGTGATCCCGTTGGAGAATTGTTCTAAATCCTTATCAGAAACAAATTCGATAGGGGTACAGCAGAGCTGAAGGACATACCAACGTATTTGCGAGCCGAGTACAAGGAGTAGAAGTGGTACAAGTTCGACAATGCGCTGAGGATAATCAATGAGCAACGATATAGCAAATCGAATAGGGATGTTTCATACCTAAAGAACCTGCTGGTACCACCCATCTTGTAACCAATAACCATCCTTCGTTCCCTACTTCCCTCGACTTCAAACACCTCGATAACGGGCCCATACCTACTCTCAACCTGCCACATAATCTCCTGATACACACTCAAAGTATGATCGCTCGCCTTCTCCAAGAAGACAGGATCCGAAACAGCTCGAATATCAGTCTTGCCATCTTTGCGAGTTGACGCAGGGGTCGACTTGGGGAAGCTACATTTGTTGACGAAGTAGCAACGGAGTTGTTGCGAGGCTGTAGCGGAGATCGATCCTGCTGAACGGAAAGTCTCGAGACGATAGCATTTATCTGGAGTTGCTTTGTCGAGGAACAAGTCGTCGATCCTAAGTTACGCTTGCAATCAGACCACGGGAGAGGGGCGAAGGTACGATAAGAATAGAGACATACCTAGCCTCGCAGATTGCGCCGGGGCCTTGAACGGAAGTCCTACCAGGAGCGCTGGTATGAATAAAAGTAGCACCCTTCTCGTCGATCTTCTCGAGATCAATAACGAGCTTCTCGGGATCATGCTTGGTGTACGCAAGGACCTTGGCACCGAACAACGCAATGATATGATCGGTGATAACCTCTACAGACTCATTCTGGAAGTATGTGTCGTCGATGCCCAAGTGCGAGTAGAACCAGTTGACTTCGTTCGCGATCAACTCCCGAGGGATGAAACCCTTATCGCAAAGAATACCGATTAGATAAAACTTCCCCACATCGCACACGATGAAGCACATACCTTCGCCGCGACGTTTGCTTGGACCTTGGCCCTCTGCTCCTCCTTTCCTTTGAAAACAGGGGTGGTGTAGCCAGGCAAGTTCTTGATACGATGCAAAGATGCATCACTCCCTGACGGCGACCCAAGCGCATATAGCCCCTGTCCTGGAACAGCCAGATGACTCTTTGCGGAGTCTGCGAGGATAGGTGGGGTAGTCGCGAGGCCTTCAGGGGTGTGGATGCTGGGGGTCGACACGGGGGTCGTCATGGTTGGGTCGGTGGTTGGTTACGATGGATCCGGGCAACAGAAACGGTTGATATCGATAGCAGAGACAATGATCGGGATAATAGCTCTATCCCCATAATGATTTTGGGGCTTTATATATGCTCACGGCCCCTTTGCCCATTGGTCCAGATTTGCCTTCAGCAGTGACTTTTAGCGAAGAAGGCAGTGTGAATGAGGAGAAGTCATCGCTTCGCGATCAACGCCCGGGGCATTGCATAGGCTCGCAATCATTAAAACCGTATGATTACAGCCTTCAGGAAACCGTTTCACCTCGTTGGAGGTGGCGGTCGTATGATAGACGGACTTTACATCTCATTTACGCGTTCTGAGGCGCGTATCTGTGCAGCTAGATACGGCAGATACGCGATGAACGGAGGCGGATGATGGTGGTGCCAGCCACCGTGACCCTTTCTCAGTTCACAACGAACGTGGAGAATCCCTGAACGAAACGAAAGACATGTCCATTTCTGGGAGATATCCGAGAGATTCACAGCCGTTGCGAGGGAGGTGAAGGTCCGTGCTTAAAAATTCACTAAATTTTGGAGGCAGCTGACGGCTCAAACAGCGGCATGGACAACAGCTGACTCGCATTTCGTTGGGGAGGGTCGCACCGACACGAGGGTCCTACACGGTCATGACCTTCGTCCAGACGCCTTCATTTACGGGTCTGCCGAATTGCTAATGTCACTAGGATGTCATACGGATCATCCATGTCATCGTGTACGTTTTTCTTGTTCCATTTCGTGAGACACCGCCGGATCATGGTATAGTTGGGGGTGCTGGTTTTCGGAACCAAGTCTCGCCATTCGTCGCCATGGACGAACAAGACAGCGATGAGAATACATACCAATAGCACGACAACAACGACGAATAGTTACTACAGCATTTCTGAACCTACACTCCCACCAATTTACTTCGCATTTCTTCTCTTTTCCCCGACACCCTTCCCACCTTAGTCCAACGAGGCCAACCCCTCCTTCATATACTCCTCAAACACCGACTTATAGTTCGGGTGCCACCTGCTCAACGCCGGTCTACCCTCCACGATATCACCGGCCGCCCACATAACCCTGAGTTCGTCAATCTCCCTCCTCGTCTCGTTATCCGGGCACAAGATATAAAATTCTCCCTCGCGGACCTTGTCGAGCATATAAAGGACGGTTTCTTCAGCCGACCACGCACCCGGGGGTTTCTGATCAGTGTCTTTGGGGTGAAGAGCGCCTCCGAGAGCCGTGTAGGTCCATCCGGGGCTGTTGGGTCACGACGTCACGATCGCGTGATCGCTGTTGTTGGTTCAATGGTGTAGAGGAAAGGAAAGGGACTTACATGAAGAGATGGGCCGTCAAGTTTTGAGTGGGCTGCTGACGGAGCTCGTGAGCTAAGCCTTCAGTCAGACTCTTGACGGCCGCTTTTGAAGCGTTATAGGACGTGTTGCCTCTGTGGAGGGCCATCAGGAAGTCACTCGTCTGAAAACAGAATGTAGATTTACGGAGGATTGGTGATGCCTTGTTTAGACCCAGTGTTGATGATCACCGACGGGTTCTCCTGGTGAATCATGGACTACAAAAGCGTCAGGGAAAGAGCACCCAACGACGGCGATCTAGGACGTACTGGAACGAACGTCTGTTGAACATTGAGAACGCTACAACGGATACTTTTCGTCAAACCAACATTTCTGAGACATTCACTTCGAGATCCGGCTCACCCAAAGACGTTGACCGCAAAAGTCTTGTGCCAGTTATCCAAACCTGCCCAAGAGGTACCACTAGGACCAATAGCAGCATTATTCAGTAGGACTGCAACCTAAATCCAACAAAATCACGGAAGCGAGGGTTCCAACCGAATCCAAAAGTCGATCCAACACCAATCGCAAGGTCCATCCGTCACAATTGTCATTCCACAAACACCAAATGGCACAAAGTCTACTCACCTCGCCCCAAGCCTCATAAACCTTATCTTTCAATCTCACAACCTCCTCGATCTTGCTAACGTCTGTGGGGATGACGAGGACGTTTCCCTCTCCAGCAAAAGCTGTGACTTCTCGACCAGTCTCCGCCAATCGGTCTTCTACAACATCCGCCAAAGCAACTTTCAAACCAAGCCTACATGAGGAACAAGGCAGTGTCAGTTATCAAGGTGATAAGAATCAAGGCGGCGCTCATTCGATAGGATCGAGGCTTATCGGAGGCAAGCTGTGAAAACTTACTTGGCCAATTCCAAAGCAGCTGCTCTACCAATCCCATTGGCGGCGCCCGTGATAACAGCAACCCGACCAGCGTGGATCACAGGGTGCAATTCGTCCGCAACAGGAGACATTGGATCGACTTTGAAGGATGCTCCTCCTAAACTTGTGGAAAACGCTGGTCGCAAAGGCGATGGTCCTCTCGAAGGCATTCTGTGAGATTTATGGATGGTATTTGTGGTGAAGGGCCTGAGAATGCGGGAGCTATGAATAAAAGTTGGCAGTTGTGTGAGGAGGCGTGAGTTGGGCGATTATAGTTTTAGTAGAGTTTGGATTTCTTGGCTTTATATACAGGAGCGTGACTTGGAAAAGGGTATCATGACGCAATAATCATCAATGTCAATGTCGGAGGCGTCTGTTTCACCAGCCAGCTATAGCTAGCCATGTGAGGCATCTCTGTTGCCTGGACCGGAAAGGATTTTAGGGTATCTTCGGCGTGGTAGCCGGAAGCCTCGAGGAGGAGGGGGACTTAGAACACTTCTTTACCATCAGCGGAGGAAGATACTGTATCTTTTCAAAGCAAACGTTTGAAATGTAGAGAGGGGATGGGCTGGACAAGATCAACGTTCATGGGCATGCTGAAGAGGCGTTGAGGAGAAGAATTGGCTTGTACTAAGTTGTAGGTAAAAGTTGGTGGCAATGCAAGAAGCGCTCATTTAAGTCGCCGTCGGTCAGATGACAACTGGAGGGGACTTGCTTCATGAGGTCACTCTCAAAGAAGGAAGGTCGCACAGTGGAATGGGCAAACAACCATGTCGAATCTCTCACCAAACGGACCGAAGATGTACGGGAGGTTGCACCAAGACATTCTTAATTCCCCTCTACTCGGCAGAACGGATCAACGCCTCAGCTTTCGACGACCTCGGCTTGATGGAACATCGGAACGGTTTCGGGTGACTTCAAACGCGCCACTGTCAATGCAAATGAAAGGCAAAAGAAGGAGCCACAGTCGCACCTGACGGTACCATCTTCAAATTCTGCAGAGGGGGTGACCACCGAACCATCCGCATTCATTGCCTTTGTGATACTGAAGACGGAAAGTACCATGGCACACGACATGAATACGGAGGCCTCAGCCAAGTTTAGACCTGTGAGAAGGCCGGTGAGGAATGAAACTGAACACCCAGATACATCGGCGCTTACCGGGGCATGATCTGATATAACAGTGGGGATAGCCAACATTCGCGCCAAACCCGCGCCTTGAGAGCCACACACCTTCTACCGAAACCAAAAGAGAATGTACGAGGATCCTGCTCCGGCGACTTCCCGGGAGCAGATAGGAAGCGTTCTGGGTCAAAGACCATAGGATTCTTGTATGAATTCTCGTCGTGGAGGATATTCCTTATCCATGGTAACTTAAGGTTAAATGACCAACTGTCGGAGATAGCAACTTACCAGATATTGGCTATGATAATCGTGCCCTTGGGAATGAAATATCCATCGTGGACGTCGTTTTCCATGAGCCTATGAGGCAAACCTAGCATCGAAAGTGAGTAAAGCGGAACAGAGTTGACACTTCCGTGTGGAGCTCACCGAGGGGTCCAACAGGATGCCAACGGTAAACTTCCTTGACGAGCGCCCCAATATAAGGGAGGCGTTCGCGATCGGCAGGCGAGGGAAGTCTATCAGTCCCAACTACGGCATCTATTTCTTCTTGTGCGTTCTTCTGTACCTCGGGATAAAGGCACATGGCGAGGAAAAATGTGTAGATTGATGATACCGTCTTCCATTTGCGAGGTTAGAGGGTCTCGGAGGCCTTCCGCACCATGAGTGAAATGCCTACCGTATCGGATCCACCTGGGTTTCGATAGTAAGCGTTTGGGGGGCAAAGGCGTAGATAGAAAGTGGGCTACGGGTCGGACGTACCTGTATATAGTGCGGCGGCAGCGCGTTGGATGGTTGCTTCTTGTTCCTTAGTCAATTGGTTATTCTCCAAATGAGTGGAAACGAAAGAGGGTTGTGCCGCCCCAGCAGCCTAGCGTCCATTTCTCAGCATCTCCAAAGGTCAAAACACATGGATACCGACTTACGACTTGCCTCTTGGTGTACACAAACGGCAAGGTAACCATGTCGGTGAGCGTCTTCTTGTATTCTGTAGCTAATCTTTTGAAGTTTGCCCCAGGAAACCAACTGGGAACGTGTCGTACTGGAGAGTGGTAATGATGAGTGATCGATGAGTGTTTGAAAGCACTGTCAAGCTTACACATGGGGAAAGCGTCTACTAGGAAGGCGTTTGGCCTGGTGATAATTGAGAATTGTTGCATGGCTTTGTCAACGAGAGCGACCATCTCGTCGTTGTCTTCTTTGACTTCATATCCATAAGCAAGGTTCAATATTATGGCCCCAGCGGTCCTGTACCATCAAGGTAAGTCTTGATTGATGACGAAAATCATATTCTCTCACCAGCGAATCAACTCCTGAACATTATCGGGATGACTTAAGACCCGGTTCAAGAAACGGTGGGTCTGGTGCTCCACCATCGGCATGAAGACCTCCATACTCTTCTTCGTACCCATTACCTGATGCAATAGTCTTCGCGCTTCACGAAAACTATCACCATAATGGAGAAATGCGATGAGAGACCCCCATCCGGCAAGTTCGCCAGCCATAGTGAATATTGGACGGTCAGAGTAAATCGAACTTTTCTTGTCCAACATTTCAACGGCCATGTTGGCAGAGTTGAGGACAACCATAGGTTGCCCAAGAAGGTTGAGATATATGATGTGGCCTGAAAGAGAAATGAAGGGACTGTCAATGGACGAAGCACACCGCGAAGGGTGACTGGAACTGACCCCATCTTTCGCCCCATTTTGTGAATACAAGCCATGGTTTCGTGGTCGGCATGTCCAGGACGTTGCCAATGATTGGCCATCCTTTGGGACCTGGGGGGAGGGGTGCAGGGGAACGCTTCTGAGCGGCATACGCAAGAGACGCGATACACGAAGTCAGAACCACGATATCGACAAAGTTTAGAGAAGGTAGCATGAGATTGTGACGATGGCGAAATACTGCTGCTGCTGTACTATTCAATGGGAGGGTTTATATAGCCGATCCGACTGTCGGGGACAAAAACACCGCGAACAGTATCAGAGGCATATTACCAACTCGATCGCTGAGCAAATGGAAGCCGGGGACATCTTGAGGGAATTGACATCCAACTTGAGCAAACCTACCGAAGAGGGCTCACTAGATCTGTGCTAGCAAAGGCGACGTTCAGGATATTTTTGTGGTTTGAGTTGTTCAGCAGACTGATTCAATAAGCAGGTTCCCCTGCAGAGAACAACCCCGAGACAAACTATCATTGGATATCAGAGAATGATTTGTGGTAAAACTGATCACGAACCTCTAACTATTTTGGAGACGCGAGGTTTGATAGCACGAGGACAAGGAGGAAGACCTCATTCAAGATAGGCATAGAATCGAAGTATCTTGACGTGATTCTGAGGTGCGTTATTTGTGCTCAGGATACCGCGCAAGAACAGATCCGTCAGAACGGCGAATCTCGTGCGGATAAGGACTGTTCTTTGGGCGCCTTACTTGGCATTGCACGGCAGGAAACAATGGCAGGTCTAATATGAGTGACCGCCTCCCAACTCGTGAAGATAGGTCGCGGATATAGAGGGACAATGGTCCGTCCGTGAGGCAGACTATGTATCGGAGAGAGCAAGGCGCGAAGGGCAGCATCATTGGACAGTGCTTCGGTACACCCGGCCCCGGGCCGGTCGGCGGACGGCCAATAACCATATTCACACCCCAAGTACCGTGCACTGCCAGGTTCAGAGTTGCAACGTTGATAACTGGAGAGACCGAATTCCACGGGTAAAGAGCACATGCTAGGTTTCATCGCCAGTAGGAGGAGATATGCACTGCACCAAGATACAAGATATTCTGATTTCCCCTCTACTCGGCAGAATGAATCAAAGCCTCCGCTTTCAGTGACCTCGGCTTGATGGAACATCGGAATGGTTTGGGGTGACTTCAAACGCGCCAATGTCAGCGCAAATCGGAGGCAAAGGAAGGACCCAGTCGCACCTGACGGTACCGTCTTGAAATTCTGCTGAGGGTGTCACCACCGAACCGTCCCCATTCACCGCCTTTGTGATATTGAAGACGGAAAGTACCATAGCACACGACATGAATATGGAGGCCTCAGCCAAATTTAAACCTGTGAGAAGGTCGACGATGAATGAAACTGGACACCAAGATGCAGGAGCCCTTACCGGGGCATGATCTGATATACTGGGGATTAACGGATAGCCGAAGCCCGCGCCAATGAGGGCTACATACCTTCTACCGAAACCGAAAGAGAACGCGCGAGGATCCTGCTCAGGTAACTTCCCAGGAGCCGACAAGAAGCGTTCTGGGTCAAAGGCCATAGGATTCTGGTATGTATCCTCATCGTGGAGGATATTCCTTACCCGCGACAACTTCAGATTAGATCACTAATTTTCGGAAATAGCAAACTTACCAGATATTGGCGATAACAACGGTGCCCTTTGGAATAAAATATCCATCGTGAATGTCATCTTGAATCAACCTATGGGGCAAACCTATGGATAGGATCGCCCAAGGTGAGCAAAGCACAAGGACTTTATGTGTGGAGCTTACCGAGGGGGCCAACAGGGTGCCAACGGTATACTTCTTTGACGAGTGCATCAACGTAAGGGAGGTGTTCGCGATCGGCGGGTGAGGGAAGTCTATCAGTCCCAACTACGGTATCCAATTCTGCTTGTGCCTTCTTCTGCACCTCGGGATACAGCGTCATGGCGAGGAAAAATGTATAGATCGAAGAGACAGTCTTCCGTGTACGGGTTATGTGTGAAGTCTCCCAAGCATGGATAAAATACCTACTGTATCGGATCCACCTGGGTTTCGATGATAGATGGTTAGGGAGGCAAAGCCATGTTTGGACAGGTGGTCCGGGGTCCGCACCTCCATATAGTGCCGCGGCGGTCCATTTGATGGATTCTTCTTGCTCCTCAGTCAATTCGGTATTCTCCAAAAGAGTGGATGCGAAAGAGGGTTGTGCAGTTCCAGTAGCCTAGCCTCCATCGGTCAACTTATCCGGAGGGCAAAACGTACAAGCGGTGACTTACGACTTGTCCCTTGGTGTACAAGAACGGTACAGTAGCCATATCGGTGAGCGTCTTCTTGTATTCAATGGCTAGCCGTTTGAACGTTGCTCCAGGAAACCAGTTGGGAATATGTCGTACTGGAAAGTAGTAGTCATAAGTGACTGATGAGTAACCGGAACAGTTGTCAGGCTTACGAATGGGAAAGGCGTCTACAAGGAAGGCATTTGGTGTAGTCAAAATTGAGAACTGCTGCATTGCTTCGTCGACGAGGGCGACCAGTTCGTCGCGGTCCTCTTTAACTTCATATCCGTAAGCTAAGTTCAATATTATGGCCCCAGCCGTCCTGGATCATGAAGGTAAGCCTTGCCAATACTGATGAAAATCGTGCGTGCTCACCCGCGAATATACTCGTAAACGTGTTCGGGATCATCGGAGACCCGCTGTATGAAACGGTGGGTCTGACGCTCCACCATAGGCAGAAAGACTTGGATACTCTTCTTCGAGCCCATGATCTGATGCGTCAGTCTTCGTGACTCCCGGAAAGTATCACCGTAATGCAGAAACGGGGTGACATTTGTCCATCCGACGAGCTCACCAGCCATGGTGAATGTTGGACGGTCAGAATAAATCGAGCTTTTCTTGTCCAACATGTCAACTGCCACTTTTGGCGAGTTGAGGACAACCATCGGTTGTCCGAGAAGGTTGACATATACCATATTGCCTTCAAAGAAAGATGAAAGGACTGTCAGTAGACTTGGGACGAAATGAACGACTGGAACTGACCCCATTTTTCGCCCCATTTTTTGAAGCCAAGCCATGGTTGTACAGTCGGCATGTCTAGGATGTTGCCGATGATTGGCCATCCTCGAGGACCTGGGGGGAGGGGTGCAGGGGATCGCTTCTGAAAGACATACGCGAGAGATGCGACACCCAAAGTCAGAACGGCGACATCCGTAAAGTTGAGGGAAGGTGGCATTGAGACTGTGGCGATGGCGAGCTCCTGCTACTTTCCCACTGAATGTGATGGCTTATATGGGATGGCTGATGATTGTCGGAGACAAGCCCACCCCGACAGTACTAGTATCGGAGGCATAAAAATTACCAAATCATTTGTGCGATGGAAGATGGTGAGTTCTTCAAGGGAGTTCTCAGTTGACATCCGCCCTGTGGAAAGCTACCGAGGGCAACTCATTATTTCAGCGAAGGCGACTTCCAGGATATTTTTGTGTCTTGAGTTGATCAGCGGACTTGGGAGTTTCGAGGCAAAGATCCGAAGATTACTATCTGATCCTTTGATATCAATGGTCAGTGGACGATTGCAATTAGGAAATCAATCACGAACCGCTCTCTACATTCGGAGACATCATGAGATCTGGAGGCGATAGTGGGTCAACAGGGAGGAAGCCCTTGTTCAAGATAGCCACGAGCTCGAAGAATCCCAGGTGGCTTTAGAGGAACGTTATTTCGGGGCCACTCCAGCACCGCTGGAAAAGGTCTCGTACGAATACTTCCGTCGCTGCGCGCCTTCTTGAGACTTTGACATGGTACTACGGTTGCCTTGAGCCGCCAGGATTGATTTGGCATTTACCTGGCGTCAAACTCAGCAAGTTGGTGCCAGGACCTCTGAAACCTCAGGTCCAACCTAACCCTCCCACGACACCTCCATAACGATTGGACAATGGCTCCGGCATTGCCGCCGACACTTCCCTCAAAGTTAAACGTTCGTCCTCGCTGTTGGCAACAGTGACGACGCCTCGTGCGCTGTATATCCACGACTTTCGAGTGGATTTTTGTAATTTCTTGCCCTCAATGTAGCTGTTATAGTATGGTACATTATTATAGAACATTCACATACTTTTGGAGGGTTGGTGAGTGGTACACAAAGGCATCAAATACCCAAAAAAGCGAAAACAACTGTTGATGATGCAAAATCTCTTCGCAAGTATGACGCACACACAAAAATCAACATGCTGCCCGACGAGGAGGACGTCGTCGACGTCGTTCGTGGCGTTGAAGAATCTGAACGTCGGCAAACCACGCGACACCTGATGATCATATGATGTCAGTTCCCAAATCTGGATGTGTTTCATGTGCCTTCACATTGTGGCCATTTCACTAACCAACCCTCCAAAACAATTTGGATGTCCTATAATAATTTACCATAACATAATAGCTACATGGCAGGCAAGAAACTACGAAAATCCGCTCAGAATTCGTGGATATACAGCGCATAAGGCGTCGTCACCGTTTCCGACAGCGAGGGCGAAGGTTCAACGTCGAGAGAAGCGTCGACGGCAATGCTGGAGCCATTGTCCAATCGTTATTGATAAGGTGTCGTGGGAAGGTTTTGTTAGGCTTGAGGTTTCAGAGGTCTTGGCGGCAACTTGCTGAGTTTGACGTCAGGTACATACCAAATCAATCCTGGCGGCTCAAGGCGACCGTACATGGTACGGCAAGAAACAATGGGAGTGGTTATGGCAGCGGGAGCGTTGCCCAATCTGGAAACTTCAAATTACTGTGAAGTAGGTCACGAATGAATTAATGACGGGCTTCCCTGTAAGACAACAGCGATGATGAGACTAGTGTTGATGGCAACCCCTTTGGGGGGCTGCCAGTTGCCGGCAAGCCGGCAACTGCCACTTTTGCCATTTGGCAAGGGGGTGGCAGGAAAAACCTTGAATGAAATGGAATAAAA
>KL197711.1:72103-82899 GCA_000697665.1 Jaapia argillacea MUCL 33604 | reverse complement strand
GAGTCGATGAGTTTCAGAGTCGTTGAGCCATGTTTGGGGTGCCGGGAGGCTCGGCCCGATAACGACCAACAGCTACCATACAACCCTACCGTCTCGCGGAAATTTACAAAAATGCGTGCTATATAGTGACCAACAGTGGGAAGACAAGGAGAGGAGCATCTACTCGGAAGAATGGATCAGCGCCACCGATTTCGACGATCTCGGTCTTATAGAGCATTGGAAGGGTTTGGGGTGACTTCAAGTCCTCCGCAGTCAGTTCAAGGCAACAGTAAATGGAGTGAAAGACTCAGACCTGACGGTCCCATCAAGGAATTCGGCGGGCGGGGTGATCACAGAGCCATCGGCATTCAACGCCTTTGTGATGTTGAACGCGGATAATGTCATGGCGCACGTCATGAAGACGGAGGCATCAGCCAGGTTGAGGCCTTCCGGAAACTATGAGGTCAGAGAGTTTCCTTGACGAACTGTTCGGTAGATTAGCATTACCTGGGCATATTCTGTCGGGGAGGTGAGAAGACGTAGCATAGAGGGTGTAGAAACAGAACTGACCGTCTGCCAAACCCAAAGCAATATGTGCGAGGATCTGGTTCCGCCGTGTTACCAGGAGTGGGTAAGAAACGCTCTGGGCCGAAGGTCATAGGGTTCTTATAGGCATCTGGATTATGAAGTATGTTCCTGGTTTAATGAAAGCGTGAAAGGATTAGAGGACCGTGATGAACGAAATAATGAATCACATACCAGATATTTGGGATGACAATCGATCCTTTTGGAATTAGGTAGCCGTTGTGGACATCATCCTCCATGAGTCGATGAGGCACCCCTGTCGGTCCGGTAATGTCAAGTGGGGAAGCTTTACGGGCACGTTGAACATACCCAGTGGTGCGACGGGATGCCAACGGAAGACTTCTTTGACCAGTGCCTCAACGTAAGGGAGATGTTCCCGATCACCAAACACAGGAAGTCTATCCGTGCCGACAACAGCATCCAGTTCATCTTGTGCCTTTTTCTGTATATCAGGGAAGAGGGTCATGGCGAGGAAAAATGTATAGATCGCCGAGACAGTCTTGGATTGGTTCGTCAACAATAAGTGTTTCGTGTGTTTTGTAAACTTACCGTATCGGATCCTCCTGGGAACGGCCAGTGGTCAAGTGGGATTGTTTCTCGGATAAAGGTGTAGGTTTCTTACCTGCGTAGAGCGAGCAAGCAGCCCATTTGATGATTGAGTCTTGTTCTTCTGTCAGCTTGCCGCTCTCCAGATGGTTCGAACTGAAAGAAGGCAATGCAGTTCCTGCAGACTAAATTGTTTTGTTCACGTCAGAAGGTGGCAATCTGGTTCGAGTGTAGAGACGACACTCGCCATTTGCTGTTTGACGTATTCAAAAGGTAGATTCGCCATATCCGTGCAGGTCTCCTTATATTCCGCGGCGATTCTCTTGAATCCTGCTCCGGGGAACCAACTGGGAACGTGTCGTACTGGAAGTCGATTGTAAGCGACGAACACGAACTGAGGAGGTAAACAAGAATACAAATGGGAAATGCGTCCACGAGGAAGGCGTTGGGAGTTGTCATGATGGAGAATTGTTTCATAGCTCTGTCGATGAGGTCGACGAATTCATCATGCCCCTCTTTGACTTGATATCCATAAGCCAAGTTCAATATCGTTGCCCCAGCAGCCCTGGAAAACCACAGCTCCATTAAATGGCCCTTGGTTATGTTGATCTAGACCTACTTGCGAATCCACTCGTAAACGTTCTCGGGATCGTTTAGTACCCGCTTCATAAAACGACGTGTCTCAAGGTCCACCATGGGTAGAAAGGCCTCCATATTTGTCTTGGTGCCCATGACTCGATGTAGTAGTCTCCTTGTCTCGCGGAATCGGTCTCCGTAATGCAAGAATCCAAGGCCAGGTGCCCAACCTGCGAGCTCACCAGCCATGGTGAAAGACGGGCGGTCAGAGTAGATGGAGCTTTTCTTGTCTAACGTCTCAACGGCTGTGTTGGCAGAATTGAGGAATACCATAGGCTGGCCGAGGAGGTTCACATATACGATGTCACCTGCGGTGTGCAATGTCGCTTGAGCGCTACAATTTTTGATGAGAAGCTAGATGAACAGACCCCATCGTTCACCCCACTTTGCGAAGACGAGCCACATCTTTTCGGTCGGCATATCCAGGACGTTGCCGATGATCGGCCATCCTTTGGGGCCTGGGGGGTGTGGTGCTCGACCGCGCTTCACAAGGAGATACCTGAGACCGACTATCCCCAGAGTCAAGAAAGCGAAGTCCGAAACGTTCAGCGACGTAAACATCTCAAAGCTGGGTGGAGGAGTGAGAGGAAAGAGCAGTTCTATACATTGGCAAGGCGAGGGTTCTTATACAACTGCTGTGCCGGAGGGACGGGAATCGCGGGTTTAATAAAGAGGGTCCATTTAATACCTCTCGTCCATCTGTGAGAGTCGGCAAAATTCTTCAGGGTAGCTGTCAAATGATTGGGTCAGTTGAGGTCGTAACTCAGGACATCTTTAGGTCTTCCACTGACCATCAAGTTGAGATGCTCCAATGGCCGAGGGCTAAACCTTCCCAACCTCGGAGTCCGAGGATATGAGAGGTGACTAACGGGGATATCACACATTGTCAGAAATGAGGGGAGGAAGACTAATCACGAACCGGTGTTCTGAAATGGAGGAAGAGGGTATATGGGAGAATGCTAGCATGGGTACAAAGGGTGCTATTATCTCGGGGTAGTCGGATAATGCATACGCTGAAGTTCACCGAAGCCCTTAGACCAGGTCCTCGGAGCTGGGGAGAGAAGAATCGAATTGGAATCGAAGAGTTGTTGAAAGGGAGATACGCTCAGTAAAGTGACCGAGATTTCAGAAGTTGGAGAGATTTGAGAGAAGACCAACTTGAGGGGCCCGCTGTTTAGTGCAGTCAAATCAAAGTCAAATCTAGTCAAGTCGCTCAGGGTGGTCCCTTCGAAGTTGAAGATATAGTCAAGTCCAGGAGATGAGGGTTCAAGGATCCGTGGATAATATGGGGCAGTAATTCGCCCCAAGTAATAAATGACTTCACAGAGGAAAGGAGCGGCCTGGTTCGAACTCTCGCCACCTGGTCCCCGGTTCGCCCCGGACCCGTTGAGTCCAGTGGGCCTATTTTCTCGCGTAAGCAGGTTATCAACTCCTCAACCAACTACCGGCACCCTCGACGACAACACCCACGACAACGACAAGCTCAACTTTGGCCAGCTCACTCTGAGCTCGGTATTTATTTCCCCAAACAAGACATACCGACATCCGACATGGCCCAGTCGTACTTTCCAGACTCTGGGCAGACCACAGCGTCCCCGCTCCTTTCAGATTCTTCGAAGGAGTCGAGGGGCTCGGAAAAACAACACATGAATGCGGATGATGTGCAGGAGACTTTTATTGCGCGCAGGGATGGGTACGTATGATATTCCGCGCTGTTCTGACTTTCGTTCACTGTTTTTCAGGCTGTTGGAGGCCGTCGACTTGACGACATCGATCCTCGGAGACCTACAGACGGTCTTCAGTAAGGAAAACTGGGTAGTGCGATACCCCATATTCAGCGAGAAGCCGCAGCAGAACAAGACCGAGCCAGAGAAGGAGCAGGAGACGACGACCCGTCGCAAGACGATGCGGCGCTCACTGTCATTCGCGGATGACCCCAAGACCGAGACTGAGGTTGTGATCAGGAATGGTCTGAATCGTTCTGTGACACTCCCCTCCCTCCCCGAGGCACAAGCAGAGGAGAAGGAGGAGAAGGACGACGAGTCCCCTCTGGAGTCATCCGACTTCCATGTCCTTCGACTGGACCTCAAACTCGGTCATCATAACTCAGCAAATTCGCCCACAGCACTCGTTACCCAGCTCGAAAAGGACTCGATTGCCACTTTGCTAGGCGAGCGGATCACCACTGCCCTTGCTCACATCGATAAGCTTCGGCTCAGGATTCAAGACACTTCGTCCAAAGTCCTCGTCACTGGCGATTTGAATGCCGGCAAGTCGACATTCGTCAATGCTCTCCTGAGAAGGGAGGTGATGCCAGTCGACCAACAGCCTTGCACCACCGCGTTCTGCGAGGTGCATGATGCCGCTGAGAATGATGGCAAAGAGGAGGTTCACATCATCAAAGACGGCTCTTCTTACTCTGTCAGCGACGAGTCGACCTTCACACGCGCCAGCCTCCAGGATCTCGAGGAGATCGTGGCTGAAAACGAGAATTCCCACCAAATTCTCCGAGTCTACCTTGCTGACTCACGACCGCCAGTCGAATCGCTCCTTAACAATGGCGTTGTCGACATCTCGCTCATCGATGCTCCCGGACTGAACAGGGACAGTATCAAGACTACTGCTCTCTTCGCTCGCCAAGAGGAAATCGACGTTGTCGTATTCGTCGTGTCGGCGGAGAATCACTTTACCCTTTCGGCAAAGGAGTTCTTGTGGAACGCCAGTAACGAAAAGGCATACTTGTTCATCGTCGTGAACAAGTTCGAGCAGATCAAGAACAAGGAGAAATGTCGGAGACTCGTTCTGGACCAGATCAAGCAGCTGAGTCCCAGGACATTCGATGATGCTGAGGACCTGGTGCATTTCGTCGATTCGGCGTCCGTGATGTCCCACAACTCTGAGAATCCGGCATTCGACAATCTCGAGTCCTCCTTGCGTTCGTTTGTGCTTGTCAAGCGTGCCAAGTCCAAGTTGATGCCTGCGTCGACTTATCTGACGCATATCCTCTCCGATTTGGACTTGCTTGTAGGCTCGAATGCCATCGTCGCGGAGTCTGAGTTGGAGCGGGCGAAGGAGGATTTGGGTAAGGCACGCCCGGTGCTCGAGAAGATGAAGAGTGGTAGGGAGGCTTTGGAGGAGAATCTGGAAGCTGTTGAAGAGGATGGCGCTAACAAGGCTAGTGTTACCGCCAGGCGTATCTTGACCGACGCTCTCGATCGCGTTGGTGATGGGAAACTTGGGGTTGATAAGCCTATCGTCAACATGCCATCTTATCCTGGTCTCCTTGGGGTGTGGGATTTCGCTCGGGAGGTTAGGAGAGCTTTGCTTGCCAGTCTGGACGTTGCGGTGAAGTTGGCGGAGGATGAGGCCAGGGGTACCGCCACCACTGGCGTGAACAAGATTTCGCAGTTGGGTGACCAGCACCTACCGGAGGGTGTGGAAAGGAATACTCGTGTGTTCGTCCCGGAGGCTATGTTTGCTGCTCGTCGTGGTGCGAAGAAGGGCCGTCGATCCAGTGGTATCGTCGTAGCTGGTGGAACCTACGGCCTCGGAATTGGTCTCGCCCAACGACCTGATCTACTCGACACAACCTTCTTCGACTTGTTCGACGTGCATCATCAGTTCTCGATGCACTTTGGAGACGGAAAGGCGGAGGTTGCGGATGACGAGGAGGCCAATCACACGGCTTTGAGTGTTGTGTCCGTTGGTATTGGAGCTTTGACTTTGGTTGGCGGCAAGACTTTCGGTGCTCGGACTCTCATCGAGGGTATCGTCCGGGTATCGGAGTTGCTTTCGAACGAGTCCGTTCGCAAGTGGGCCGCTCCGGTCATCGGCGCCTTCGCTATCGGTGCTACTGCATACTTCGTCCTCGAGCTCCCCAACACCATCCCAAGGACTGTCGGCCGACGCATCAAAGCTTCACTCGTCAAGCCCTCCGGGGACGTTCTGGAGTCGCAGCTCTTCGCGAACGAGCATTCGGCGAGGATTAGCAGGGAGACGAGGAAGGTGCTGAGGTTGGCTTCATGGGATCTGAAAGAGCGATTCAGGGTTGCTATGGATGAGCGAGGGAAGGAGGTGAAGGATGCGGAGGAGACAGAGAAGAAGGCGATGAGGGCGTTGGGATATTTCCAGGATATGAGCAGGAGGACTGGTGAGGTCCGTGAGAAGGTGCGATTTGTGGGTTCGTTGTAGGAGATCTTTCTTTTATCTTCTCTTTGCCTCTGCTCCGTTTTGTTATTCTCATGTTCCTTCTAATTTTCCCTTGGAAATCCAAAGGGCAAGATCGCCCTTTCGAATGTACAAATCAGCTGGGCTGTTTTAGATTCAGCTTTTGCCGCCGTTCATCACTCGTTTACCTTTTTTCGGCATCGTCTTCGTGTATTTTGACGACATTCCCCACTAAAGTGAATGACACTGAATCAAAAATATGTCCTGGACATTTCAGATGTCACTAAGTAGTTCGCGTGATCGCATCGCAAACGGGATGTTTCTTTGGGTCAGCCTCGAAATTTTCAAGGTGAGCAACAAGATCTTATTCATGGACAAGGTCGCGATGAATGCTAGGTAAGGCGAAGGTCAAGGTAGGAGATTTGATGACACCGACGATCCTATGTCCCTCGTGGAACGCTAGCGGTTGGTTTCGTGGACGACCTCTATTCGCGTCGCTGATCCTCCGCTCTGACCTTTGCGAAATCACTGTAGAGGTCGGCCACTTTGGTCCATCCATGGAGAAGCCCTGCTCGGGATCGAGTATCCCCATGAATAGCATAGGTGTAGTCTGTAAACCTGGATAAATGACAGAATTTCGTGACATACGTATAAAGTCCGGATATGAATCGTGCGACATCAGCAGGATCTTGAATGGGAGCCTGGCCGAAGTCAAGGAGGATGGGAGTGTCGTTACAAATAATGGGGGTTGACACGACTTTGGAGGCTTGGTGAAGGACTATACCCAGCAACGCGAGGCTTGGGCAGTGAAGGGGAAACACAGTCAAGCCCTCCAGGGTGACTTGAGATAGAGCTGAACGGCCGTCATCCCTAGCGAGGTCAAGGTGTGTGATTTCGGGCCAGGCCATAGCGAGCTGTCTGACGAACGCGTTATCGAACGCAAATGAAAACGGTGACGAGACTTCGTAGTGGCGTATCTTTGTGAAAGATAATATAGGGCTGAATATCATGGGTGTGATCGTGAACTCTTCGGCCATCCTTGCTCGGCTGACAGCGACAACACCGTAGTCGATCAATCTGATTGAGGTCAATGACGATGGAGAGCAGTGAGTCGTAAGTGCGTGGACGAATTCCTGGAAAGCGGCGGCCTTCGATGGGCGAAGGGAGGATACAAAGATGGCCTCCAGTGCGTGATGGTCCCAGGTTCGCATGATAGCTGCGAACGTGTCGAGTCCAACCTCTCGAACCGTCAGGCTACGAACCACCGAGGCCGGATGGGTAGAGGTGCGGCGACTTCTGTTGACCTCCAGATCACGGCGAAAGTTGGCCTCACGAGAAACGGACAATGATAAAGTTAAATCCAGCACGTGAAGACGGGGCAAGGAGGAAATGAAGACCACATCTTCAGGTGCCGTGATGGGGACGATGAGGGTTTGGAGCTCAGTAAAGCGGGCAAGAGCACTCATGTTGAGAGAGACAGGGGCCTTGGAGAAATTCGAAATATTCAGCGACAGGAGCTTTGGTGCCTTGCGTCTGAGGGAAGAGAGGAAATGTTTTGCCTCTGTCTCACTAGCGCCGCCGTAGGAAATATTGAGTTTTCTCAAATTAGGGCCGAGGAATATGTCGATGAAATGGAAGGTGTCCAACTGGAATTTCGGTGTGACTGCCCATGTCGTCCACAATAGTTCTTGCAGGTGCGGAAAGAGTATCGAGCAGGGACGGTGTATACTGAGGTCCAACAGGACTTTAGCCTCTATCTCGAAGCCCCGTCCACTTCGATAAAGACTGGGTCGCACTTCGAGACACTTGATTCGAGAGGCGTACAGTTGAAACCGTGGCCAGTCCGACGAAACTAAAGGTCTCGCAAAAGTCTATGGGTGGGGCTTCGAATTCGTGACGTTGAACTTAGCGACCAAGCACTCGGGAGGCTTACCAGGACAGATGTGACTGTGTCTGGCGTCGATGTCAACACCTCTTTCCAAGCATCCGATGGCATACATCTGATCAGATCCCCCAGAGTAGCGTGATTCTTCCAGAGGAGGTCAAGAGCAGGATCGCGGAATACGAGACACGTCCTGGAAACTACTGAGAGAAGCTTCCTGTTCAGATTTTCGAGAATGTTCTCTAAGATCTCCGGAATCTGCAGAGCATTGTGCATGATGCTTGCTGTGCAGGGGCCAAACTTGGCGAAGTATACTGAAAGTCAAGGTTCCTTTGTGATCGTGCCAACGGTTCACGGTGTCGAAACCTAACACGCAGAACGATATTACAAGATAATCAGCTTAATGCTCATCCGCATACAACTTGCTCACCTCAGGCTCGGCCGTCCACACGAAGGACTGAGGGAGACAGCTTGAAGACTTGAACACGATTCCAAAGGATTCCACATGACGCGTTACTAGCGTCACACGTCCCCTTGCAAGATTGAATTTTGGCACAGTATGGATCATCTGCCATACTCGTCTTCGTGTATTTATATGACCTTCTCCATTGAAGTGAACGACAATGGATTCAAAATATGGTCTGAACATTTCGAATGCCCCTAGTTCACCACCGCGCGAGTGGTGCACTACCGTACCGGTACCACAAGTGGAATGATTCTCTTGGGTCAGTCCAGATTAGCGACAAGATCTCGTTCACGGACAAGGTCGTGATACATGCAAGGTAAGGTGAAGATCAAGTTAGGCGAATTGGTGACATCGAGGAAGCGAGTCAACCTTGTGCCCCTCATTGAACGCTAGAGGTTGGTTTCGCAGATGAGCTCTGCCAGTGTCGCTGATCCTCCGCCCTGATCTTCGCAAACTCAAAATAGAGTTCGGCCACTTTGGTCCATCCCTGGAAAGCCCTTGATAGGGATTCTGTATCTCCATCAATAGCATAGTCGGAGTCTTTAAGCCTGGATAAATGATAGAATTCCGTGATGTTCGTATAAAGTCCGGATAGGAACCTTGCGACATCAGCAGGATCTCGAATGGGAGCCTTGCCGAAGTCAAGGAGGATGGGAGTGTCGTTACAGAGAACGGGAGTTGACGCGACTTCGGCGGCGTGGTGAAGGATAATGCCCAGCAATTCGAGCGTTGGGCAGTTCAGGGGAAACACAGTCAAGCCCTCGAGGGTGACTTGGGATAGAGCTGGATGACCGTCATCACTGGCGAGGTCAAGGTGTGTGATTTTGGGCCAGGCCATAGCGAGCTGTCTGACGAAGGTGTTGTCGAATGCAAATGAAAACGGTAATGAGACTTCGTAGTGGCGCATCTCTGTGAACGCCAACATAGGTCTGAATATGTCGGGGATGATCGTGAACTTTTCGGCCATGCTTGCTCGGCTAACAGTGTGGACTACGTAGCTGACCAATTTGATTGAGGTCAATGATGATGGAGAGCACTGTGTCGTAAGTGCGTGGACGAATTCCTGGAAAGCGGCGGCTTCCGATGGACGGGAGGAGGATACAACGATGTCCTCCAGTGCGTGCCAGTGATGGCCCCAGGTTCGGAGGATAGCTGCGAACATGTCGAGTCCAACCTCTCGAACCGTCAAGCTACGAACCACCGAAGGCGGATGGGCAGAGTTGCGGCTACTGCGGTTGGCCTCTAGATCGCGGCAGAAGGCGCCTTCACGAGAGACGGACAATGATAAAGTTAGATCCAGCGTGTGAAGACGGGGTAAGGAGGATATGGAGATCACATCCCCAGGTGCCGTGAGGGTGATGATGAGTGTTTGGAGCTCAGTAAAGCGAGCTAGTGCAGTCATGTCGAGAGAGACAGAGGGGTCGGAGATATGTAAAATATCCAGAGACAAGAGCTTTGGTGCCTTGTGTCGGAGGGAAGCGATGAAATGTTTTGCCTCTGTCTGACTAGCGCCGCCGCCGGAAATACTGAGTTTTCTCAAACTGGAGCTCAGAAAAATGTGGATGAACGGGAAGGTATCCAACTGGGATGTCGGTGTTACTGCCCATGTCGTCCACAATAGTTCCTTCAGGTGTGGAAAGAGTATCGAGCAGGGGCGATGTATACTGAGGTCCAACAGGACCTTAGGCTCTATCTCGAAGCGCCGTCCGCTTCGAAGGGTGCTGTGTCGCACTTCGAGACGCTGTATTCGAGAGGCGTACAGTTGAAACCGTCGCCAGTCTGACGAAAATAAAGGTCTTGCAAAAGTCTACGGGTGGGACTTCGTGAAATTGAACTCAGCAACAAGAACTGATGAGGCTTACCAGTACAGATGTGACTGAGTCTGACGTCGATATCAACACCTCTTCCCAAGTATCCGATGGCATACATCTGATCAGGTCCCCTAGAGTAGCGTGACTCTTCCAGAGGAGGTCAAGAGCGGGGTCGCGGAACATCAGGAAACCAATCCAGTGGTATGGCTAGGTATGGACTGGTCTATACCGCCGCGTACCACGTCATACCACCGCGCTATTCCTCTGATGAATGCGAGACACCGTTCCTGGAAACTGCTGGGAGGCGTCTCCTGCTCAGATTTTCGAAAATGTTCGTTATGATCTCCGGAATCTGCAGAGCTTTGTGCATGATGCTTGCTGCACAGGTGTCAAACTTGACTAAGTATACTTAGAGTCAAAGTTCCTTTGTGATCAGTGCCGTTCAAGATGTTGAAACCTAACCGAACGCTCAGCCGTCTACCCAGAACGACTGTGATTATTATGTACCTAAGACGCAGAATGCTATTACATTATGATCAGCTTGATGCTCATCCGCATATACGTAGAAACTTGCTGACCTCAGCCGTCTATGCAGAACGAGTGAGGGAAACACGATGAGGCAAGTCGACGGCGTGATGTCATGTCACCATATAAGGCCCAAGGCCGCCACCTGGCCCTCCCACACTTTTACTTTAATAAGACTTGGTACACGACCGATCCAACA